>WEIV01027631.1:9354-23262 GCA_013390005.1 Calyptomena viridis | reverse complement strand
AAAAAAAAAAAATTAATAAACTGGCTTTGAACTTGCCTTCGCAAAAAAATTAGAAGGCTTCCAGTTTTCCCAGGAGCTCAACTGAGGAACAGACAGCCTATAACAGGGCAAAGAGCCCTGCTAAATTGAAGACAGACTATAACAACCCTCTCAGAGATTTATATACTACAGCAGCTGTGATGGAAAGAGGAAAGACAAGATTACTCAGCAGGTCCCTTCCAATCCTATGCTCCTAATTTGAGTTTCTACTAAATAGCAGAGGTCAAGCTGATCAAAGAGCAAATAGCATCAGTGTTCAGGTAATTCAAGACACAACTTCAAATCTCTCCTCTTCTTTCCCCATCTCACCCACACTGCAATCCCCTCTGCCTTCATCTGACCCTAAGTCACTAGTGCCACATAGACTAAGCAGGCCTACTGCTTTCTTCAATTAAACCACTTCTGTCCTGATAGTGAAAAATTAAAGACAGCTTCTAATCCCTCCTCCTTTATTACCACAGAGAGAATTGAATACAGTTACACAACAGAAAATAACTTCAATTCACTCCAGCAGCACACTTATTTATGTATTATACGATACTTTTCAAAGTTGAAGGGTAACACAGAAAAACAACTTCAGTAAAACACTTTCTTTAGAAAACTACATATTATTGTACATACTTATTGCAAATAACCATTAGATATAATCTAGGAGACACAGTCTACTTTCACTTGCAATGCAGGTTTACCTCACCATAAGAGTTTGCTTGTCTCACTCCAGCAGAGCTCCACAGCTTAAATGAACCCTAGTGCTGCCTGGTAGGCACCAGACAAGAACTGGCTGTAATGAGAAGAGACCTTTCACTTGGAAGGCTCTTCTCTCTAGGAGGATAACCCAATATCAGAATAAAGGAAGAAAAACAGTAGCACCTGTGAAGATGGCACTGCCATTGAGAAAAATGGATCCCCAAAGAAATTTTCCAGACAAGACTGTGTACTTTATAAGAATATATGTTACTTAAGTAAAATAGAAATATAAAACAGCTGCAATCTCTGCACTGAGGTGTGGACTGCTATAAGAGTGGAAGTACTTACAGAAACATTTTAGAAAGAAAAAAATGGATGAACATTTTTTTAAAAAAACCCACAGAATTCACACCAACTACCCCATCTGAAGAGCAGATAGCATCCAGAAGCATGCCTAATTTTCAGATCCAATGTGGTTAACGCATGAGAGGGCTACCACACCACTGCTACTGCTGTTGGTACTCCCTGTTGTGCTGCTTTTCACTACATTCAAGAGAGAAGAGGCAGGGACTTGAGGTACCCGAGGCTGCAAGAAACCTGCACATTAGGGAGATGCACGTGCAAGGGTTGCTGGTAGCAGTGGTAGAAGATGTCCTGTACGGCAAAGTGCAGCAAGTAGCTCAATACTGTCTAGCAGGGAAGAGGGGAGTATGATGGGACCAGGGAAATGTGGGTGGCTGCTGATGGGGACAGAGGAGTTTTGTGTAGTGTGTGGCATTAAGGTGGTGGATACTCTAAGGGGATGTGTTTATGCAGCACAGCTGAACGTATTTAGAAGTCCTCGAAGCTTTAGAAGCTTGATCAAAACAAAAGTTTCTTCAGGCAATTATTGATGGAAAAAGTAATTATTCAAGTAGGAAGTGACAACAGTCATATCCTCTAACTATTTTTGGTGAACCCAGATTGATTTTGATGATCAAAGTCACAATATTTTTCATTAAACAGAAAAGCCATGATGATTCAATTCTTGTTGTACCTGGGCTTTGACTTAGTGCCCCTGTGAGAAGATGGTAGAGAATAATTTGTGTGAGTTGTAATCACAAGGGGAGTGTATTTGGATTCCTAAACTTTCACGTGACTAAGCACTAAGAGACTCATGGGGGCAAATCACTGAACTTAAACAACTTACTGGAAAATTAAAGAAAAATAAGAGGCAAAGCTGAGTGGCTTTATATGATCCACTCACAGCTTGAAACTAGTCCAGGAGTCAAAGAGGACTGTACTGACATCAAGGGAAACTCATTATGAAGAACACAGTGTTATAAATAGGAAAGGATAAGTAAAACATCCCATTCAAAATGCTGCTGACCCTGGTGAGAAGGCTTATAGCAACTATATGAGTTATTTCTGAACACAAGATTTTTCAAAAATTACACATTTAATGTTTTCTGAGATGCTAAAAAGAATCATTGCAGCTCTTAGCCAAGCTCTTCACCCTTAATTGCAATACAGCTGGTATTAGCCAATTTCCCTGGCCTCTCTTGCTTCCACAGTAATTTGAAATCCTGATCATATTTTTCATTTTGTTTTTTTCTGTAGACAAAATCAAAAGCATTTCCTTTCTGACAGCATGACACAGGCTACAGACAGCCTGACGCCAAAGCTTTCTGCAGATCAATATATTTAATGCATTTGAAGTCAGTAAAATCTCCTTGGTTAGTCCAGGATTGCTTGAGGAAAAAGAAAGCCAAAAGGCTAGGGAACTGTGTGGATATGGATTTAATATTCAATTTATTTACTTAATTAACAGAAATCCATTTAAGTTATTCTGGGTATCAATTTAGAGTATTTTTCCAAAAAATTTTTAGTAAGCATGGAGAAAAATTTAATGTAGTAAGTGGAGTCAGATACAATGAAACACAGGTTGGTGGGATGTTTGTTTATATGTATAAAGACAACACAGTCAGTAAATCCCAAAGAAATTTATTTATTTACTATTTTTCCCAAAGGGAACAAAAATATTAGCAGTCCTATCACACCAATTTTCTTTCTCCTCATCTGCCAAATAGATTTCTTTATTTGAATATTTTTTTATTTGAATATTGGTTCAGTCACTGTGCCCTTTCCCATAGGCTTTCCTCATCTCCTTAAGATATTTCTCATTTTCATTAATCTTCAACATTTATTGCTCCAAAGCAACTTTTTTTGCCCACTGATGAAGATTTACTGACTTAAATACAACAGCCAGAGGCAATCACACAAATGAGGAAACCAGTCATTCTCCTATCAAGCCAATCAGAACTGTTTTTCTTCCATTCAGCCTTAAAAATTCCCCAGGGATTCCCATTTACCCTATCTACTTCCCACCTCCAACTTCACAAAAATAATGAGAAAAAAGGAATAAAACTCACTAAAAAAGCTGCAATACTTTTTAGTCTCAGTTCATCTCTCAGACCCATCAAAAAACAGTACTATACTGATGCCTTGAGGTTATTTCCTTATATTTCTAGGATTTTAGTTTGGCTATATAGGTTCACTTAGAAGCATTTCTACTAGGCCTTTCTCCTGAATTGTGAAGTTCTGTTTACCTTCCTTCTGAAGATAGCAAGGTTAGCAAGATGAAATAGAAGGCCCAGAGATCCTGTAGAAGCTCTGAGGAGGGTACAGAGGATAGACAAGTTCTGGTTGAATATGTTGAGGGGTGTAGGGATTGATGAATATTATGAATGTAAGATGACAGTGTTGAGGGTCTCTCTTTTGGACCTGGAAACTCCTGTTAAAGAACTGCACCTTTTCTTTTACCTCTACTAATTTGTTTGGAAGTTTTTTTTTTTGTTTCTCTGATTTTAGGCATCAGTATATGTAAAACATGATTACAGCCTAGCCTCTATAACTTTATAATACCGTAGAGCCTACCTTCTACTCTTTAAAAGATACTACATAATGGTACATCAAGTTCACTATGTGTCATGCATTTTTGTTGCTTATAATTGGAAGTGTGACTTAATAAACTTCAGTACTATGTGCATCATTGGGCTGCCAAAGACAGTGAAAAATATAACATTTTCCACCTTAACATAGTATTAACTATGATGCTCACACACTGCTTTAAATGCAAATATTAATTATTTCATGCTAATATTTCAGCAAAAATGAATGATGCAATTATTTCATCAAAGTAGATGCAGTGGGAGGTAAGAAAGAAGAGGTAACTTCTACTGGTTTGTGGGAAATAAATTTCAGTCAGTTTTTTTTCTTGTACGGAATAGGTGATTAGAAAGAATAATGCTGCCTTTCTGTTACATAAAAGGTCTGTGACGAAGTTCCAGAACACTTGTGCTTCTTTTCCTTATTACTAACAGTTCAGATTAACCCAATAATATTTGTGAAGTGTTTACAATAATTTTTATAGGGTTTTTATAGAAAATCTGGAAAGTGAGATTTAAGGTACATTATACAAGCATTAAAGTTAACATTACTTATTTCACTCTCTGAATATATCCATTCTGCTAAAAATCTTCATCCTGGTATGTTATACTACTACAAGAAAGAAGGGCTTCTGCCATAAGTTCCAGTCTGATTACTGCAGCTCTTAGGAATGGCATTTTATTACTTTGTAGCAAATACATGAGAGAAGCATATAAATTATATCATCTGGGTTCAGTACAGTAGAACAGGAGAGAATGAGAGGAACAGCTTCAGTTTTTATGCATTGTTCTTTTGTGCTTGAAATGGCAGAAGCCAATAGTGAGTATTTCACCCTGGGACCAGGTCTGACTGATGCTGTGTCAGAGGTGTTGGGCAGCAGCCCAGATCTCTGCATGTCTCTGCTTATCAAGTCAAATTGAAGATGCTCTGCTATAGGAGTCAGAGGTATCGGCGAATGAGAAAGAAAGGCTTGGCACACTGAGATGAGGTTTTAGAGATCACTTGCTTTGTTCTTCTATTCATCAATTACATTCCTATATCTTCTATATCCCTATATCTTCTACTTTCCATAGTCTTCTGTATATCCTAGAGTCCTCTATATCTTCTAGTCTTCTATACTTTCTATATTCCCTAGTCTCTCGCAAGGTTTCCCTTTTATTGTACATTTCATGAGAAAGCTAGCTGCATAAATACCTGTCCTTGTTTTCATTAAACAGTGATGTTTTCCAAAGGAAATTAGTTTCTTAAAATAATTCTTTTCGTTCTCGTACTCCTGACTTCCACCCCTTTTCTTTCACACCAAGTCTCAAAGGAACTGTGTCCTTTGATTCAGCACACTCATCAAAACATTCATACTTTGCCAAGAGTATGAGCTTTCTTATCTGACTCCCAATTTCTCAAGATGTTGATGCAGCTAGACTGAGGAGTTCCCACACTCTGCTTCATCCAGAAGCTTTATGTGATGCTTATCAAAGTTCCTAAAGAACTCAGTGATCAGAAAAGTGATAAACCCCTCTCAGAAAAACTGTCTTCTTTGGCTTTTGTGGCTTGAGGTTCTTGGGATGGAAAAGATTAGCCTGGAAACAAGTGAGCAATAAAAATTTGCACATGCCTTCACTTCACAAGGCTAACTCTCATTGAATCAGCTCTTCCTAGCTGCTTGCCCCCTACTATTTAGCAATGCATAATAGAATATATGCATTTTAGAAAACAAGCACCATTTCCCTTGTGTCTACTCTTTTCCTGTGATCTAGAGAAAGCAGGTTTTGCCCATTTTTTCTGAAGAAACAGCTGTAATGTCACATGCAACTCCATGCTAAAAACACAAAAATATGTACAGTAAGATTAAAAAAGGACCTTTTCTACCTCAACAGGACTCCAATCTGAGCAGCAAAGGTTTTTTTGAACTTGCATTCTCAGGGATCTCAACTGTAATTTTTGCATCCTACGCTAGAGACCTCAAAATTTGCATATAATATCTCAGTCCGTGAAAATATCTGTTCTATCTCTTAAGTTTAAATATGGCATATATAACTGTAGCATCTAGAGAGTCCAAACAATATGGCTATAAACTCGTCAGAAGGAATAGGCAAGGAAGGAGAGGTGGTGGGGTAGCCCTGTATGATAGGGAGTGTCTAGAGCTTAATGATGGTGACTATAGGGTTGAATTTTTTGGGGTAAAAATCAGAGGGAAGGCCAACAGGGCAGATATCCTGATGGGATTCTGCTATAGACCACACAACCAAGATGAAGAGGCAGATAAAATATTCTCCCAGCTGCTTATAGAATACAGCAGGGAAAGTTTACATTGGATATTAGGAAACATTTTTTACTGAAAGCATTGGCACAGGTTGCCCAGGGAAGGGGCTGGGTCACCATCCCTGGAGGTATTTAAAAAACATGTAGGTGTGGCACTGAGTGACTGAGTGGTGGACTTGGCAGTGTTGGCTTAATGGTTGGACTCAATGATCTTAAAGGTCTTTTCCAACCTTAATGATTTTGTGATTTTAACACTAAGTCAGGCAGACAACAGAAAAAATACTCTACCTACAAATTTTTTACTCTTTTATATGCTAGTAGTGTATGTAAAAACTCCAGTATAGTCTATTGACATATGGACCAGAGGCTAAATTCCCTTTTGCTGTATGTTGGAACAGCTCGACCAGTTGACTTTGAAAAACCCATGCCATTTCATTCCAGCAAAGAATTTGCCCCTAGAGTCTTGTTTTCATTATAAACACTAAAAAGGTAGTAATCCTCAAGCTCTAATGAATTAATACACTAGGTTTCTATGGCTCAGAAGAAGCAAAAGCTGTTCAGTCTATTGTGAAAAGGAGGCATTTGTCTCATAAATGAAAAAACCCACAAATGGTCTTTTTATTGTCAAAATAAGCATGTATACGATGGTTCCAAAATATAAATTATTCACTCCTAACCACATACAAGGCTAAATATTATGGATGGCAGGACATAGCAATGCTCTTTTGGAAGCTTCTCATGAGGAAGGCAAATGCTGCAATCTTTAAACTGTGACTCACGCAAGGAAGCCCACTGAAATCACTTGGACCATTCACTTTGCTGTGGGGTGACCTACACTTGTCTTGCTTTACAGTGCAAGACAGTATCAAGCATCCTAAAGGGTAGCTGATGCACTTATTTTTTTGTACTCACAAAATGAATTAAACCAAGAGATTTTCAAGAACAGCAACACATGAATCACAAAATCATTAGGGTTGGACATGACCTCTGAAGATCATCTAGTCCAAACCCCACTAAGGCAGGGTCATCTAAAGCAGGTTACACAGGACCATGTCTAGATGGTTTTGGAATGTCACGAGAGACTTCACAATCTTCATGGGCAGTCTGTCCCCTCAGCAAAGAGTACTCTGTCACTCTCAATGTAAATAAGTTCTTTCTCATGTTGAGGTGTAATTTCTTGTGGTTTATTTTATGGCTATTACTCCTTGTCCTGTCACTGGGCACCAGTTAAAAGAGTTGGGCACCTGCCTGTGAGATATTTATATATATTGATGAGATCCTCCCTTGGTCTTGTCTAGACTAAACTGGCCCAGTTCCTGAAATCTCTCCTCGTAAGAGAGATTTTTGTGGCCCTCTACTGGATCCTCTCCTGTACTTCCTTGTCTTCCTTGTACTGAGGATCCCAAAACTGGACACAGCATTCCAGATGTGGCCTCACTAGGCCCAAACAGAGGGGACAATCACCTCCCACGATCTGCTGGCCACACTCTTCCCAGTACATCCCAGGATACCACTGGCCCTGCTGGCCACGAGGGCACACTGCTGGCTCATGGTCAGCTTGTCATCCACCAAGTCTCTCCAGTTCTTCTCTGCAGAGTTGCCCTCTAGCTGGTCAGCCTCCAACCTGTACTGGTACATAGGGTTATTCCTCCCCAGGGGCAGGACTCTGTGCTTGCCTTTGTTGAACCTTATTAGGTTTCTCCCCAGCCAACTCTCCAGCCTATGAAGGTAGCACAGCCTTCAGGTGTATCAGCCACTCCCCTTGGTTTTGTATCATCAGCATAAGATGGTACAACACAGTACTTCTGTAGGCCTAGATTTGTTACGCATATTTAATTATTATTCTGAAGAAGAGATAATAACCAACCAGTAATTGAATTAGTGAGTGACCTCTGGTTCAAATGGGGACTGTGATGGCAGGGAAAATGCCAGGCTGCCAATTAAAGGTCTGATGATGAGTAGAGTAGCAGGAACTTCTCAGGTGGATTGCTAGATCTTAAAGTAGCTATTATAACTCAAGAGAAAATGACAAGTTTCATGTGACCAAGTCCTTCCCTAAAACAAACACACATTTGCTTAAAAGGCAGCAATATCAGCCTCAAAAAATACTAAGAAAGGCAGTATTGGAGTTATGACTTTCTATAACTTCCTGGAACAGCATGTTCTTGCTGCTTACCTACCTTAAAACAAACAACCAAAAAAATAAAAAAGCAAAGAAAGAAATAACAAAAAAGAAACAATATCTGAAAAATATTAGGGCATTAAAAAACTTGCTCAAAAGACAAAGAGACTAAAGACATACTAAAGAAAGACAAAACAGAAGTCCTTTTCTACATAACCATTTCTCAAGAAAACTTATTTTTATGCTTTTTATTCAGTTACAATTCTGTAAAGATCTCTTAGAACTCTCTACTGCAATTTTTTTGCAGAAGGTTAAAAGAAATGGCCCCCGTATTTTCGGTGAGACAAAGAATATGAGGAAACAAAATAATACACCAGCATAGTATGGAGAATGTAAATTACAATACCTTCAACAAAGCATAATTAAACTGTGTTAAACATTGCTGTGAAGTACATCTATAAGTGCTATTTAGGTTAAAACAGTGAACATGACAACATATTTTTTCTGCTCAGGTTAACAGCTCTAAGTGAAGTTAATATGAGTATGAATTCAAACTCCCAACCAGAAATAAAACTCAAGCTATTTCATCCTGCAATATTCTGGAAAAGAACGACACTTCTTGTGAGAAATCACTCTAAGAGGAGAATCTTAATACCATATGCTGGTAAGAGAATAATTTTTATTTCTTTAAGTCGGTTCTTGATCAAGAGGAAGTTTGGAGCACATAAAAATTTACATGTCTGAATATAAAAACCATCACCAGAAAACTCAGTTCTCACTCTCTCTTTGAAGTCCCACAAACAACTCCACCTCAGCAACAAGGTGTTCATCTCAAGTTCAGAAGTCCCTTAAACCCGAGTCCCCAAATCTTATTTCTGCTCAGACTTTTTTTCTAGGGTGCAGATGGAAGAAGATCCTATAATACACAAGCATAACCTGGAACACTCACTTGAGCATGAGAGAACTCCTTTCCAGAATCTCCCCACGCTGAGGCAGTGTAGACATGCCATTTCCAGCAGAGCTATAAGCTGGTCTGGAAAACAGGAGTTGGGACTGTTCCACTAGTCATACTACAGCCCTGCCAGAGTGAAGTTGCAAATTTCATGTAGCTGGAAGAAAGCCTTGCAAGAGGATAGCACAGCCCAGTGGATGGGCAACTTGGAAAGCAAGGGAAGAGATGTCGATTTCATGCAAACCATGAGGTCCCACACATCTGACCGGCAGCTGTGGTGACCATGAAGCTTGATGAGTCCTTTTAAAAAATCCTGCTGTGGGGACCTACCTCTGGAGAACAGCCTGGACTCCACAGCCTGTAGACGCTGGACTCTGCTCTGTCTTTGCTATGGGCTATTTCAAGGCTGTTTCTCTGCGTTTGCAGGATTCCACCCAATTGTGGCATGCACTACAAAGGGAGATTGTGTGTCCCAGCCCCATGTCCTTATTGAGCCTTCCTGGGACTTGCTACAGAAGACACCTGTTTCAGCGCTAAATTTGAGAGCAGAGAAGCACAGAGGCTACATCCTGACCTTTGTTCTTACAAGTAAAGAATTTCTGGCCCAACACTGTAAACACATCACAATTCTCCCACCAACTGCAGTGGGAAGTGTATTGCATCTTCTATGCTTTGATTTAACTCTTCTCTGTACCTTTCATTTGGGAACAAAAGTGTTATCCTTGAGATAAATTTCCTTATTGTAATAATACAGACACTAACAACAATGAAGGAAAGAAAAATCACTACCAAAAAAAAAAGTGTATTACTTAGACAAAATAATAAACCATAAATCACTACAATGACAGGATTAAACATGAAACCTTTAATTATACATTTAATAATTTTCCACCTTCTTATTTTCCTTGTAGTAATGTTCATGAAGCGTCAATAAGATTTGAATTTGAGGATGACTTCATTTTATATGTGAATTGCAAAAACAATGGTTTTAAGAATAAAAATATTAACTTTAGTCTTCAACTATGTTAATATCTTACAGAACACCTTCATTTCTCTGTCACATTGGCCCTCATTTAATGGCATTACTTCGTCAAAGAACATCAAGCCCATATCCACTGCACAAGTATTATAGAAAGTAGAACTATGGGGCAAATAATGGTGGCTTAGAAAGTAAAATTCTCTATTAAAACAAGAGTGTAATTACATTGTTGAAGAAGATACTGTGTTATTTGTGAAGTATGGATAAACCTGTGCCCCCAGGCTGTATCTGCCCCACTGCCTTTTCCACAAGTAGGCAAGAAGCAGCTTTTAGAGCAGAAAAGTGACTCCTCAGCATCTAAACACCTTTTCCTATGGATTCCACAGGCTAACAACAGAGAGTAGGGCTGTTTGTTGCTGTTGCCACTGTGTTCAGAGTGGACAAGGGAGTTACTCAATTTCTGTAAAAATTCTGTACACTGAAGTCATCTTCCAGCACACTCAGAGGAATAGTTACTGAAAATAAAAAAAAAACAAACAAAAAACCAAAGCAAAACAAAAAGTTATATAGCAAAATTTCCTTTTTTCTAACTGTAGCATAAGGCAAAGTACAGACAGCCTTTGCATTCATACAGTTCTTCTCAAAGAATGTGAAGTAAGAAAGGGCAGACTTTCATCAAAGTCAAAATATTGTTCATGTGCTAAGAAAAAAACAGCCTAATATTATACTAAACACATTATCTAGAAGCAATTGTAAAGGTGCTATTGTACTGTTAGATCTTTCTTTCCTTATCAGTGAGCAACTGACAAGAAAGTGCTTATCCTCTGGAGTACCTTGTTTTATCATGTTGCAGGCTCTGGCCAGTTGTCTTATGGTTCCTAGTTAGGGTGGACTTTCACACAGCTAAAACAGGAACTCACCTGCTCTATATTTTCCCTTTCAAAAAAGTGTCCACTAGACCTGGGTTGCAGAGAAGATGGGTTTGCTGAGCTCATGCTTTTTGCCCCAGCAGAGAGGGCAGAAGGATACAGGGCCTTGCCAATGTTCAGGGTGCAGAAACAGGCAGGATCAAACACAGGAAAAGCATCAGCCATCTGAATGGAGAAGGGCAATGTTTTCATCATGCCTTTTGTAGAGACACAACAATCGAACACAGAGTTCTCAACAATTACTGGATAAGAAATTAATGAGGCAATGCTCAAGCAGGCTTACTTGTTGTGTACCTGACTACACATGACTCAGGGGACAGGACGTTTACTCACCCTGCAAGCAAGATGATCTGTAGGTCTTTGGAGTTTTTCTTCCTTTCCCTTCTCTAGTCCACTCATGCATCAGGTTCTTTAGAGATATGAGACAGCCAAGTGAATTTATGTTTATTGCTCTGGGTGTAAGATGGTTACCTGTGACAGAGAGGATATAATGACCAAATGTGGCATACGAAGGCACTGGAAAAATCATTCAGTCATATTGTAATTCAAGTACTTCCTAACTCATGCCTTTAATAGTAGCCAATATTGAGACATAAAACCCCCAAGAGTTAATTTACAAATAAGCAGCCTAGGGGGATTATTGTTTAGTAAGGGCCAGAATCTTTTATGCTGCCCTATTTCATCATAGAGAAATAATATGTGTGAGGAGACTTTTCAGTGGTTTACCCAAATAATTTCACTGGTTAACAGAGCACAAATAAGTTGTTTTTTTAATCAGTGTTAAATCCATTTACTTTTAGTTTCTATCCCACTGTTCAGATACTCTGGCAAAGACCATGATTCTTTCTGAAATATTCATTTAATCTCACCATTCTACACGTAGTTTCTTCCCTGTACCTTCTCTAAACTATCTTTTCTACTTGTTTTTCACTCCAGAATGTTTTTCTTAAAGATTATTCACTGGTTTTGTGGGGTTTTTTTGAATACTTATAGACTTTTCCTCTTTAAGGATTAGGTCAGACCTAATATATTTCAAAATTGTGACCAATCATTTCTGTTTCCTTCCTTTCCTACCAGTACCACCAAGTGAGCTGAGGCAGACCAGTTCAAAGTCAAGCATAAGAATCATCTATGGCACTTTTCTGCTGCGTTTTCTTCAGAAATACTGTGCATTTGGTGAAAAAGTGGAAGAGGAGAATTTGGAACACATGCACAAATCATATCCTCTATGACCACTGGACTGCAATAAGTCAAGGGGAGAAAATCAAACATGCAAACTGCCAAACAGGCTGCGCTTCAGAACAGTATAAAAATGTTAATGGGCAAATGTCTAATTTTGAAGATCTCCCCTGAATAACATTTCTGTTTTGTCAACAGAAAAGACAAAAGAGAGGAATAATTCAGAAGAAAAGATACCAAGAATGGGTCATAATTTTAATTGCCTCACAAAGTCTAAAATACAAAGGACTTTCACTAAGGGTTACTTTGAAAGCAAAATTGGAAACTTCAGAGAGTTTTCTATTAAAGGTCATGGGTATCAGAATCTATTGTCTCACTTTAGATCAGTTATAAAGCTACTATAAATAAAGTCTCCTATATGGCACATTGTCATTGATTCCCACTTCAGTGTAATCAGCACTGCAGACACAGGAAATTCCTAAAATAAACAGCAGTATTCTCTACTTCTCTGCCCTTAAAAAAGGAGTCAGGAGTTCTGTATTTATATTTTAAGATATTAATTGCAGTAAGTAATTTATTGAAATTTAAGATATGCATTGTACTTGCTATTGAGAAAATTATTGTATTATGGTTTAGATGAACAAATCTACTGTCTAAAAATACACTGTAACTATGACAACAGTGATTAATAGTTTACCACTGTCTTTACCACTAAGCAAGTTATGTAATTTCGTTGAAGTGTTTCTTGATAATAAAAATATGATCATTTGTAAGCAGTAGTGTTAGCATTTACTGTTCTTAGAACTAGGCCAATATTTTCTATAACAACTGTAAATATGTCAATATATCTTGCTCGGATAAAACCAGACCATACAGGTGGAAAATACAGTGTCTATTCTACCGAAGCTTCTAGAGAACTCATGGTGACTGTTCCAAAGTTCTGGCTAAATAAAAATAAATCAAGATTAAGAAAATCAAAATACTGTAATAAATTTACTCAAATGCAAATGAAAAATCATGCAAAAAAAGAAAACCTTGTGGAAATAGATTGTTTTGATATCCTTCAGATTACCCTAATGTATTGTGCTGAAAAAGATTTAGGAATGTGAAGATGGAAGTAAGCAAAATCATATTAAAAATATAAACCAAACATTTGTATTGATGTTTTTGACAGCTCAAACCGAAATGTGTCTCCTGAAAGCCAAGTCAGCAAAGGGGCCCAGAAGATGAAGCTGCTCACTGAAAACAGCTGCCACAGTGCACTGGGACTTCCCAGTTTGCCATATGGGAAGTCATGCAGGCACAGCGTATAGGCAGCAGAAGATGAAGAGGCTGTGAGGGCTACTTGGGAGCAATGCAGAACTTCCTTGTTCTGGCCTGCTTGGATGAAATTAGGGAAGCCAGACCACAGCTGGATTTGAAACTGGTGAGGAACACTGAAGAACACAAGAAGCAAACCTGTGAGCTTCTAGGGAAACAAAAGGAAGACTGAGCAACAACTTGTTGGGAAAGGCTGGTGAATCTCCATCCTCATAAATACTCCAAATTCAGCTGAAAAAGGCTGTGAGCAATGTTATCTAATTTTTTCTTGTCTGGCCTAGGACATCGTTGATGCCCTCCAGAGGTCTGTTCTAACCAACACGATGTTTTGTTTCTATGACATATTTAATTTGCCTGCAGTTTTCTTCCCTCTGAATAAGGAAGGGTGAAAGTAAGAAGCAAAAAGAGAGGGGCAAAAGAGAGAAAATTTATCTCATCTCTAATAATTTTCTCAAAGAAAGAATACTGAATTAAAAAAAAAACAGCAAATAGGTGAAAGTATTAGACCACTACT
>WEIV01027628.1:0-29847 GCA_013390005.1 Calyptomena viridis | reverse complement strand
CCATTGGGCTGGCAGAGCAGAGCAGTGGAGAAGCAGCAAATAGTATCACATTTCTTTTCCAGACATGTCAGACTACTCACAGTCTTGAGCAACTTTCAGTTTAGGTATCTGATTTATACTTTTAAGGTTTTCTTCAAGAAAGTAAGGGTTAATCAATCAATCTTAAAAAAAAACCCAAACAAACAAACAACAACAATAACAACAACAAAAGAAACAGAAAACAAAAACAACAAAAAAACCAAACACACACAAAACCCCATCAAAACCACCAAGCACCAAAATATTCATATTTTGAAGTCCAGAGTTAACCACGAGCAGTTTTGCATCACTGAGTCACAAAAAAGTCAATGCAGATCACCCTGTTATATCTTTTCATGGTACTACAAGATTATATGCACAAGACTTTCTGCCAGTAACTTACAAAATCTTGCATTAATAGATATTTGCCCACATTTCTTTTTCATGAAAGTTTATTTTTTATTCTCTAGGTCTTCTCTCAGCACACCCTGAGTAATTTTATCCAGCTTCTTGCATGCTCTTCTATTATAAATTGGATCATTACAGTTATTTATTCTGTCAGGAAATGAACCTTCCAAATAATTTTAAACCATAACATCACTCTGCTCAATGCTCTTGATCAAAATAACTAACACAGACATAATTATTCTTGAGTAGTTTCCAGAGCAATAAAAAGGGTGAAGCAATAGGATATTAACTTCATACAGAGCTATTATTACAATCATTAGTGTGACAGTAGGTGAGAAGCAGACTTGCAGAGGTCTACTCAGCTGGTAATCCAGATGGGTAATTTGGAGGTTGTTTGCAATTTGGAAAAGTACTATGACTGTTCATTGCTCTGAACTTGTTCAAAATCAATTAAACATTCAATAAAATGTTGGGTTAAGGGTTGAAAACAAATTCTAAAGCTACCAACTATAATATTCTAACTGTATTTTTTTGATGATTACATACTATTCCATTACCTCAGCTAATGTGGACAAACAGCAGTTAGTCTTACGTAAAGGAAAGGTTAATCAGAAAAGCACACTGGAGGCTTGTGCTAAACTTGAAATACACATGAATACACATGCATAGTGGGGCACAACGTCCAGCAGAGAAATTCCTTGTTACAGAAAGACTCCCAATGGCCCAAAAGATACTTGGAGTCCTGTCCACATCTACACCATAACTACTTTTGCAGCCACACCCTGTCACAGGTGAATGTGCCAAAACCCAGAGAAAAGTGGAAAAGCTCACGTAAATTTATTAATATCTATGGTTGGAGATAAGGATGAAGTCAGCTTTTAGCACCAAAACTGAAAAGTTGAAGTCATGAGATAGAATTCTAACCCAAGATACATACATTAAACTTGGTCAAACATTTACAGAATGTCTGGTAACCTTTACATGAAACAGCCCAGTTCAAGTAATTCAGCCAACAATGCGGCTCAGACCAAGCACTCCACGTTCCCAGCCAACCACAGGAAAGGACCTAGATACACTTAGATTCTGGGGGAACATGTGGCATTCTTCTGTCTGTTATGCTGTACCCACCCATATTACATAGGACAGATATACAGAGGACCTGGGGAAGTCTGGCTATCTTGAGACAGTGCCATGAGAAGCTGGAGAAAAACAACAAATGCATTGGCAAGAATAAATGGCCCATTTCCAGAAGTATAGGGGCTGGAACCTGTCTTCATGCACAACATAGCAAAATACGGTGGAGACTCTGTGAGAAGGAATCTGAGATGGCCATGTGTTCATGGATACTTAAAATCTTCCACAGAGATCATGATAACTCATAACCGCTATATGCAGATTCAAATAGACGTTGATTGGTATCAAAACAAAGCTGCATCATGCTGACTTTTGCTCACTAGCTTATTGAACAACACTGAGCCTTCCCTCATAAAGCTCAAGAAGGAGCGTTTCCTGCACTCATTATCTCTGGTAAAACAGAGTAGAATCTGTAACTTTTCATTTCTTTGAAGTGCAGCCCAGATTGAAACTGTTTCCTGAGTATGAACAGACGATGTGCAGAATATGAGTACCGCACTAAGATTAGGACAAGACACGGTGTTTTGTAAACAAAAGTAGTTAGTGGAAAATGTGGCACATTTTCTCAATATTACATTTTATTTGGTGTTTTGCATAGATTTAACCACTTAGAAAAAATAAATCTCTTCTGCATATGGGCACTGTTTGTAAAGACATTCATTACAACTAGATCACACAGAGCTCCTTATAGGTGCAGTTCCAGATAAATGTAATGTTGTGCAGCAGAAAGATTAAGTTTCTCCCTCAGCTAAATGTGAAGTTTTTATATATGGCAGTGTGATAACACTTATTGGTACTTTCTCATCTCAAGCCTGGATGTTGTCAGTCTTGTACAAAAGGCACTGTTCCTTTAATGGAACTGATTTTGTTGTCACTTATCTTGGTTTGGTACTGGAACAATCCCAGTAAAAATAGCAGGTTTGTTCTGACACATGAAAAAAGAATCATTATTACACTCAGCAGCTCAACAAGCTGGCTGTTAAACAGTTCTAAATTGGACCAACTTACATGGGAGATGTCTTGAATCAGACAGACTTTCCTGCATATATCTTACCAATATGAAATGTTAAAATAATTTTCATGCATTTTTGCTGGTCCAGCAATGTAGTTAAAAACATGACATAATAGTATTTAGCATGCTGTGTCAATTCCTGCTTCCACCTTTATGCCAGCCAAGGAGCAGCTTCCTTTGAAAATAAATAGTCATTAATATAAATCTGTGCATAATTTTCATGCTTTCTGTGAAAGGATGAAAGGACAATGGAGCTAAAACACCTTTTCTGGTTTACCTTCCTGAATAGCTCTTGCATCAGTGTAGTGTAAAATGTAGAATAGTGGGATGAGAAAAAAAATATATGGGTAATGTTTTGCTTCAGAGAGCTCTAAAGTTCATTTTCTTGCTGCCTGCATAAGATGAAGTGCCCAGCTGGCAACTTAAATTTCAATTTATAGGAAAGGTCAGCTAATCCCAAGCAGGTATTTTGCTAAATATCAAAATGTCTCCTCACGTCTACTTCAATGAAGTTGCAAGCTTAAACATCGGCAAATCTTACAGAGTACAGCAGAGTTATACCATTTTTAATAACTATCCCTCACAGTAATTTTGTTTCCCAGTATTCAATAATTTATAGATCATAATTAATATTTAAAATTTACAGGTGTTCTCCATTTGTTATAATACTTTTCTGTAGACAAATTGATAGGCAAACATCCCGTGTCCCTCTCTTCCATGACTGCTACATTTCTAGGAAAACAGTGCAGTGGAGAGAAAGCACATCGAGAATAATCCTGCAGTCCCTTCCAACCCTTAGCAATTCCTGTGAGAACAACATGAAATTTACATCAAGACTAATTCATTCAGAAACACCAGTCCTCCCCAGACATCATATCTCTGACTTCCGAAATACCAGGTTTTCAAAGTATTCATAAAAGTGCTGCAGAAACATTATTTCATGGTTGCTTATTTTTGAAGTGTAAAGAGTAGGAAAAGTTTCCTCTGTGACAGAAAGTAGAAAGAAAAAAAAGATAAAAAAAATAAACTTACTACAGGGTGCACAAAGCAAATCAGGAAACTTTATAAAATTAATTCTTGTTGAAACCTGTGTGTTTATCCAATGATATGAAATACATGGAGCAGAAGTAGTAACATCAACATTTGATTAAGTAGACATTAACGAGAATACAAAGTATAAATATAAGGAGATAAAAAATTGGAAATAGCTCTGAAGGAAATTGCAGAAGTGTCCAGAAGCAAGACACCATAGACCTTTCTATATTAAAAGAGTATATCACACCTGACAAAATACTAAAGGAAGAAAGAATCACAGGTGGTGCTTTTTCAGTTTTGGTCTTGGTTTTTTTTTTGCAATGTTTTCTGGTATGTAGGAAACACTTCATAAAAGAATGTGCATCCTGAAGTCTAAACTGGGGAAAAGTATAAGGACCACACCTTTATTAAAGCTGAAAGCTATGTTTTTTCCTTCAAACATATACGCACAATTTGAACTCCAGTGAGAACGGCATGTCCCAGATCTTAAAAAGTAGCATATATACATATGGTCTAGAACACAGAATAACTTGAAGAAGAGAGGAAGCCCAAGATGATTTATTTTTACATTCCATCTGAATGTTTTACTAGAGCCATGAGCACAATGATTACAGAGAGTGAAGAGAACTTCAGTGGTCTGGCAGAACAATGATGATCCTTTTTAAAGGTCTCAACTGAAAGGCCTTGCACTAAGCTTAGCAGTAATCCTTTTTTCTTTTGAAGTAGTCTGAGCTGAACCCACTAAAATGTCAATGAGAAGTCCAAAAAGGGCAGATGTATTTTTGCACAGAGAGCACAGCAGTCTAAGTAATGTATAAGCCTTTATTTGAATCACACCTGCATTTTCTTATAAAATTATTTTTTAAAAAAGGCTATCTCAGCATTTTATTGACAAATCAGTTATAGTAGTCCACAAAACAAACAAAAAACAAATAAATAACAAACAAAAAACCCACACACTGCCACTGTGCCTTCCTAGATGACTGCTTCTCGAACCCTGCTCGAGCCCGTGCCAGCTGGTAGCCTCCTTGGAGGGCCACGAGGCAGATGTCCGGGCACCAGAGCACCAAACATCTCTCCACGGGAGAGATTGGGCACTCCGGCGACTCTGGAGCCACTAGCCAGGCGGTACGCCCTGCCGCACACCTCGCAAGAGGTTTCTTGAGTGTGGCCAGTTCGCCCATTTCTATGCAGGGCCCCAGGAGGAGGAAGGAGGAAGGACTTTGGCTACTGCCCACCAAAGGAAGCAGAAAATTACTCTCCGAGTAGGGTGAAACAGAGTTCAGTTTACTGGGGGTCCAACCCCAAGGAGAGCCTACTGCAGAGAGTGCCCGGGACCCTTGAGCTTGACCTTATCAAGGGGGTGTAACTGAGGGGAGGGGAGAGGAAAAGGACCAACCAGGGTTAAGGAAAGGTGGGGTTTGGGGATGACAGACAGGAGTAGAAGCCAGAGGCCTTCAACTCAAACCTATCAGAGATCGTGTAACTTGGATTGACAGGGAAAGGACTAGAAGAAGGGGAGGAGCTGGGGTACAAATATGGGATGGGGAAGGAGGGGTCCGAGGGGGGGATACAACCAAGGGAGGGGATAACAATTCCAGGAGCAACCAAGTGGAAAAGGGGAGGGAGACCGGAGCAGTCCACTTACAGATAGTATAACTGGGGGTTAACAGAACTGTACATTAAACCTTTATAGATATATAAAACCATAAAAAGCATCGTCACAACACACCAACTGTGCCTGGCCAGAACCTGTATTCCAGGCAGCCACTGGGAATATTGCATAAGCTGTTTAGTCGTCAATATTTCCAATACATCCCAGATCAAAGGCACTGGCTTCTCAAAGATAAAATTTCAAACAAAACTCCTCAGTCACAGGGAGTGATCACTACTCATGGGTTAGTCTTTCATCTTGGGGAAAAAATCCAAAATATAAGATTGCCCATCTCCATATTACTCTGGAAAGGTCAATCAGAAAGACTTTTGCAGGTCTGAGGAATTGTCTGAAAAGTTCTGTCATCTGTTTTCTATATCAATTGGACACAGCACAGAATGTGGGTCCTTCAGCTGTCTGGTGGTGCTGTAGAACCTCCAAGAAGCATGAATATATGAAACACAATTAAGCTAATTTCTGTATTTGCAGCCCTGTACTAAGCCCATCTCAGCTAGAGCAGGATGAAATAAATATATTATTACACCCTTTGGTTTGAAGACACAATATCTTTACAATCCTATCAACTAACTTTATACTTATCTTTTCCTGCAAACTGTATTAGTTGTAGACACATATAGCTACCACGAGCTACATATCTCTGCATCTGGAAATTTTAAACAGTGAATATAAGATTATATTAAAAGGTTGAAGGCATTATCCAGCTTTGCTTGATTCTTGCTAGATTTTAGTCTCCTTAAAAAAAAAAATAAATGTCTTTGATAGCAGTAAGATTTATATAATTGTAATTCCAAGAGCAAATAACAGAAGTTATTAATATGAAACAGAATGGACAACTGTACTGGGTCTGTCTGAGATGGAGTTCATTTCCCCATAGCAGCCCTCACAGTGCTGTGCTTTGTGTTGGTGTGCTGATAACACACCAATGTTTTGACTGCTGCTGAGCACAGCATCAGGAGTGTAATGTGCCGAGTCAAGGGCATGATTCTGAGAGGAGACTCAAGTAGGCCAGCTGACCCAAAATGACCAAAGGAATATTCCATACCATACGATGTCAGCTCAGATATAAAAGCTAAGGAAAGGAGCAGGAAAGGAGGGGCATTCATTGTTTCCAATGGCCGCCTGCTAAGAAACCACTAAGTGTGCTGAAGCCCTGCTTCTTGGCACATGGCTGGACATCACTGCTCATGAGAAGTTAAGAATAAACCTTGTCATTTTTCCACTTCGCTTTTGCACACACAGGCTTTGCTTTTGCTTTAATAAACTGCCTTACCCCAGCCCACAAGTTGTTTTCCATCTTATTCTCTTCCTCCTGCCTGTTTGGGATACAGAGTTTTTCCAATTTTTGTTTCACATGACAGAAGTGGCTAGAGCAGGGTCAGAAGAGCATTCTGAAACATACATCTCTTTCTTGTCCCTCCGGACATTAATCTCAACTGAATGATTGTCTAAGGAAAAATGAGTCAGGAGTTCCTCACCTAGGTTAACTAACTAACAAAAGGTCTTGCTCATTAATAAAATTTTAATTGCTGCTTAAATTATACAAACTAAACAAGAATATGAAACTGATTGTTGCTGTACTCTTTCCTAACAGTTAGATTGACCATTTGCTCCATAGTTCTCTCACTTCCTCATACACTGCACATTTCATACACATTTATGGCAAAAATTTGGGTTAGTGACTTTCTGTCTTAGCAAAATAAAACCACAAGAGCGTGAGACAGATGAGATGATTTGTACTCCAGTTTTTGTAAAACCTCTGTTTGAACAGAAAGAAAAACAAAAATTGCATGACATTTGAGGGATTTAACCAACATAAATCCCAAGGCAGCAGTTCAGGACAGTGTATTAATTTGACTAACCATTTTAAAAGCAGTTAAATGGCAGTAAACAGTAAATACCATTGAACTGGAAGGGCATAATTGGCCTAAAAGATTCACTAGCCCTTGGGGTGGAGGATGTCCTTCTGCCATGTAATAAAACAAAAATCTTTCAATCCAAAGGCATAGAGTGACAGTTCAACTACATGCCCTTTTCTCTTGTGTTCTACTAGCAGAAAAGTGATAATTAGAGGACTTGCGGGGTCTGACTTTTGGCACCTCCTATACTGTATGAATAAGCTCCATTTTCCTTTTACTATGTAGTATTAAAGGCTGACTGCTGCTGATACGAGTCAAGTATGAGCCACACCGGTTTACACTTGCTGAATCCTTATATTGAGTTTCACAAGACTTTGGTAGCAGGTGGGGCTACAGAGGCGGTTTCTGTGAGAAGCTGCAAGAAGCTTCCCCTATGTCCAGCTAATGCCAGCTGGCAAAATATTTGCATTTGTCTTTCTAAAAAATATTACTGGTCTAGAAAGCATCAGCAAGAAAAATGTATTGACAAATTTCTAGAGATATACCATGTTAACAGCAGATTTCGAAAGTCTGAGAGTTACACCGCGGTTTCTCTCCTGGGGTGCAGACAAGTAACAAAGTACACACATGGATCTCTGCTGAGTTGGTCACAAGACAAATATGGCTCTTTAGCATAAGCACTCTGGTATTACATTCTAGGGCTTGGACTACTGAGAATAAAAGCAATGATCGTATCTATAAATCTGCATTCTCAAAGTTGACTGCAATGCCCAAGAGCACCATCTTCCAGAGACGATACTTCAGAGAATGAATGAGAAAAATCATGGATAGCTAAGTCAAAGGATGTCTCAGGAGCATACCTGCTGTCCAAGAAAATGAGGCATACTCTTGGCTAGGAAATTATCCAAGTATATTTTGTGAGTGAAACCTGCTTTGTAAAAGTTTCATCGTCTTGGTTTAAATGACAGGATATGGTTAATATAGGGCAACTAAATTACAGCAATTGAATAAAAAGATAAGAACTTTTATTTGGAAAATAAATACATCTCTATATAAATTTATATTTTTATATATATATACTTGTATGTGAAATAATGGATTAAATTAAATATAAATGGAGTACAAGAACAACAGACAACCAAAACAATCACAAAGCAATAACTATTGGAGGCCAAGTGAATTCAGCTAGTGACCTCAGCCAGTGATTTCAGCTCAGTTGTCACCAGTAGGTGGTGCCAGGCAGCCTGAGGTTGTGATGACTTCCGGTGACCAGAGGGGGCACCACTGAGCAGGGGAGTCTCCAAAGAGGAAAAGGGTCTCTGGGGTTGAAGGCAAGGGGTTTTCTGAGGGGTTCCAAGGAAGGAAGGGCCTCAGAGTGGTGACCAGAGGGGTCGCAGGGTTGCTGGGGAGTTCTGAGGATGGGAGAGCCTCAGAGGGGTGTCTGGCGAGCTGGGGAATCCCGTGAGTTTGAGGAGCCCGGGAAAGGGGAAGTCAGAGGATGCATCAAGGGGGTTCTGGTGAGCTGCGGAATTCCCAGAGACTGGAGGAAGGCCCAGAGGATCTGGAGGGGTGCCACGGTGGGGAGGGACAGAGGGTAGGCAAGGGTAGGAAGGGTTCTGGCCAACCAAAGACAAGCTATGACGAAGTGGTCAAGCCAATGGCTGGAAATGACACTGCCTGCTGTTGGAACAATCTTGAGGTCCTGTAAAGATGGTGGTGGTGAGGCAGCAGAAGCCACAGGTCCTCCTCCTGGTCCAACATGGTCCAAAGAGCATATGTGGGAAGATGCTTTTTATACAGTAGGAACCTGCTTTTATACAGTTTAGTCCAATTCCAGAGTTCCTTTCATGCGCAATTGCCCAGGCCTGCCTTTTTTCCCACCTCCTGAGGTGGGGTCTGCACTTTCATTGGACTGTTTGAATTTTCTGCTCCACCTCCTCCCCCCTCCCACCAGCAGGAACCCCTTCTGTTCTCGTGCTCATGTGGTCAAGATGGCAGCCATCTCCTCCCAGGCCACCATGTGTTCTGTGCTACCGAGCAGGGAGCCAGCACTGCCATGCTGCCCACACTCGATGCTGCCACAGGTAGCTCCGAGCAGTGGTGGTCATGCAGTGGCACCATCAGGGCTTCAGCAATGCCACACAACTCTGGGCAGCGGCAAGGGCTGCATCCTTTCCTGTGCCATCAGTGCTTGTCAGGCAACTGCCCCTGGCACACAGCAGTGGCAAGCAAGACCAGGGACTGAGGTGGGCAGGGATAGTTGTTTTGGAGATTGGTGGGGCCAGGGTGGTCCTGGGCAGCAGCATGTGCATGCAGGCAGTGAGGTGGCCAGCGAGACACGGGGGGGGGAGGGTGAGGCAGGCCGGACACAGCACCCCTCCAAACTGAGTCAGCAGGCCATGTTCCAGCAGCAGTGGTGCGCCAGGCTGGTGGTGGGAGCTGGGCACTACTCTAGGCTCTAAAACCACTGGCACTCTGGAGGTTTCCAGGCAGGTGCCATGCCACTGGGGCCGGGAAGCTAGGGTAGCCTTCACTGGCAGTGGCAGGGAATGGTGGGGGGCTGGGAGCAGTGGCACAGGCGGTTGCAGGCGGTCGCAGGTGCTGTGGGTGGTGTGGGCAGCCGTGGTGACTTGCTACACAGATGGCAGAAGCCTGGCACTGCCCCGCAAGCAGTGGTGAAGTGTGTCCTCTGCCCAAGTCCTGGGGGCTGCCTCGTGGTGAGTGCTTTGCACTTCCGTTCCACCCCCCTCCCCGCCCCGCCATCCCCAACAGTTTTTTATTTTATCCCTCTGGTAAAAATAAAAGGGTTTGGAATGCATGGTCAAAGCATAACATTCATGTAAAAGATCAATGATTTTTCGTGTGTCTAAACCTAAAAGTTTTTTAAGTTGCTGTAAATCCAGCCTAGCACATAAGTTAAATATTAATGTATTTCTCATTGACATTGGAAAAAGGAATGATCATGAGGCAGAGGCTTCCAGGTATTGCTAAAACTGTCATTCAATTCTCACATTGAAAGTTTATTTTGTTTCTTTATTGGACAGGGGTAGAATAATTTCTTCCAGACAACTTGAAAGAAATATAAGTCACAAAGCTATCTGGGGTTTTTCATAAACAAACTTTAAAAATTGTTTGATTTTTCTCAGAATGCGTCCTTAGCACCTGTGCAATGTTAGTAATATGAATCCTCTTTAAATCTCCCCTTGTACTCTCATCTGATCCTTCCTCAAAATGGCAGACATGTTACGTAAAAGATACATTCCTCACACATTTTTGCAAAACCTAGGAAATACTGCTACTTAATTCTGTACTTATATATATTTTCCTGCTTGTCTCTGGACAAAGATATCCTTTCTGGTCAGCAGACAAGAGCCTAGAGCTAGGATGTTTTTGTTCTCTAGAACCCATTGCCCATTTCTGCTGCCCGTGAAGTCACACAATGCACTCTGACTTTTACACATTTCTGGACAGAAGCTAGTGGCTACATCACCTGCTGTTACCATCAACATACATGTCTGCTCATCACAGCTGCCTCTTAAATAAAGACACAGAATGCTCACATCACCTGTAGGTAAGCAACTTCCCCAAGTTTTGCATTTAAAGTGAGGAGAAAGAAGATGAGCAAAACCTGTTTTGGAGTAGTTTGGTCTTTCTCTCCTAATAGAAATGGACTGCTTAAAATTACCTGAGAGCATGAGTGGGATGGGCACACCTTCTCATGAAGCTCAGCTTCGTGAAGTGAATTTCTTATAAATTAGTTTCTTTAGGGATCATGGGAACAACTGGTTCTTTTTCTATCTGAAAACAGACCTCAGTGGAAATATGTAGAAAAACATAACTGAACTACAAACTACAGGTCTGTAACAGGTTGACCTTGGCTGGACGCCAAGGGCCCGCAGAGTCTCTAACCCCTCCCCTTTTCCCAGCCAGGCAGGGGAGAAACGGAATAAGAAGAAAACGACGTACAGGTTTTGAGATAAGGTAGCTTAGTCTAAGCAAAAAAGCTCATGTGCACAAAAAGCAAAGTGGAAAAAAATCTAGTCTTTACTTCCCATTCACAATGAGCCAACTTGTGTCCTGAGAAGCAGGGCTCCTACTCCTTCCGTTGTCTCTTCAGCAGGCGGCCATTGTAAAACAATCAATGCCCCATCCTCCCCCACCCTTCCCCCTTCCCTTAGCTCTATATCTGAGCTGACATCATATGGTACGGAATATCCCTTTGGTCAGTCTGGGTTAGCTGGCTTGATCGCGTCCCCTCCCAAAATCTTACCCTTCCCTAGCACTGCACTGCTCACAACAGTCAAAACAGTGGAGTGTTATCTTACAGCACTGTTAAGGCTGCTATGGGGCTCAGACATACCCAGTACAAGGTCTTATCTTGCTTTTGCCTCAGTGTTGCAGCCCAAAACACTCTTTCAACTCATCTCATTCCATATTAAGTATGCTACAAAGAACTCTTCTAGGCACAGTCACCAGCCAGACAAAGTGCATTCAGAAGTTCAAGGGCACAAGGTGTATTTAGAAACAAGGACTTATTTCTTACCTTCAAGGAAAAAGAGAGGTGTGCATCTGTGGGGAATCCTACCTTTTATCTTCACTGGAAATTAAAAAAGAGTATAGTGCAGAGATTCTTTTCTAGGATCAAGTGAATACTTGACTAAATTTATTAAAACAGCTTCAGAAAGAGACATTTTCATACACAGTTTTTTTCACGGTTCCGCTGCATACTTGACACTCATAGAATCATAGAATGGACTGGGCTGGAAGGGAAAGATCATTAAGCTCCAACCCCCCTACTATAGGCAGGGATGCCACCTACTAGGCTCGTGTTCCTCAGCATCCCATGCAATCTGGCCTGGAACATTTTCAGGAATAAGGAAATGTCCTGGGTTGGACAGTTAATAGTTAAATTTAGAAATATGAGACAAAAAATGTATAGAGAGGCAAGAGTTTTATTTGGCATATATATGTATTTATATATTATGAATACATATCTATAAATATATAAATATATGTTTATGTGTGGTTGTATATGTGATAGTGTAAATGTGTATTTAAATGAAAGTAGAAAAACAGAACAGACCACAAAAATTATAGACCAAAACTGCTTAAACACCAATTGTCTCTTTTACCCATGTGTCCTGGGTGCAGCAGTAACTGTGATGCTGCAGGGGAACATTAAAAAAGGCAGAGGCTGCAGGGGGCACCGGGGTAGCAGGGGCCAAAGCACTCACCAGTGACCAGCAGGGGGTGCTGGGGTAGCAGGGGCTGAGGTACTCTCTGGTGACCAGCAGGGGCACTGGCATGCCATCGGGAGGGGGAGAAGGCTGAGAAACAACTCAAAATGCCAGCCACTGCAGATCAGGGACCACAAAGGCAGCCTAGAGCAGGAACAGCAGCCACTGCACCCAGAGGTGGGCCCGGCCTATGCAGGGCACAGGCATGGGGGTTTGGATAGTTAAATAAACCCACACTACTGATGGAGCACTCTAGGTCATGGTGGCAAACCATCAGAAAAAAGCCTCGTTGTCTTGGGGCCTCCTATCAGAAATGGCAGGAGAGGGGCAAGCACACACTGAAGAAGATGAGGAAGAAGGACGGAGGCACCACTGAACACTGGCACCAGCTCCCAGGAGCTGCAGCACAGATGCTTCTACACATGGCTGTGGGCCCACCCTGAGAGCGAGAAGATGGTGCCGGCAGCCCCTCATAAAGGCTTTCCCGGCGTTCCATGTGAAATGTAAAGTCCCCACAAGTCCTTTCCCACCCTGCGCCACAGCAGTAGTGGTTCCGCCCAAGGCTTGATCACACACTGCAGGCAGAATGTGCCATTGCGAGAGTGTGGGCTTGCCCAGACCCCTTTTCACTGTGACACACCGGGGTCTGCAGCACATGCATGGGACAAAATAAGGTCAGACTCATCACAGGAATCCACAACTTCTCTGGGCAAACTGTTCCCGTGCCTCACCACCCTCACTGTAAAAATTTCTTCCTAACATCTCATCTAGATCTCTTCTTTCAGCTTATAAAACCATTCCCCCTTGTCCCGTCACAACATGCCCTTGTATAAAGTCCCCCTCTCACTTCCTTATAAGTCTCCTTTATGAATTGAAAGGTCTCCCTGGAACGTTCTCTTCTTCAGGTTCAACAACTCCAGCTATTTCAGCCTGTCTCCGTAGGTGTGTTCCATCAGCTTTGTGGTCCTCCTCTGGACCTGGTCTAATGGGTCAACTTATTTCTTGTTCTGGGTGCCCCAGAACTGGATGCAGCACTCCAGGTGGGGTCTCACCATGGCAAAGTAGAGGGAGAGAATCACTTGCCTTAATTTTTTGGCCAGACTTCGTTTGATACAGCTCAGTATACAACTGGCTTCTGGGCTGGTTAGCTCTCTTGGTCAGCATAGTTTGCCACTAAAAGGCTTTTATAGCTACACTGCTGTCAGTGAAAAATATGGCCTAGACAATTTTTTTTTCATTGAAAATTTCAGCATCTACTTCCATTTTGAGGGACTAAATTCTAGACATTCAAACTGCAGATCAGTTACCAAACTCAGCCTTCTTAGATAGCATCTTCACAGCATGATCAATGGCAAAGAAAAATGAAAACCCAACCAGCTGACTTACCCTGCAAGAAGAGATATGCCTATAAAGGAATGACTGATGAAAAGAAGCACACTAACAGATAAACACGTTCTAGGACTCAACACTAGAATGGATGACTATTAGCCAGAAAATCTGTAAATGACCAGGAGAAAAAATGAGTGTCAAAAAAGAAAATTGAAAACTGAAAGACTATCCAGTCCCAATTTTCTAGTGGTCATAGTGTTTCCCTTCCCCAATAAATGAGAAGCATCTTTAGGAATATTTCATAGCAAAAATTCACATGACCTTGGATACATGGTGGCTCATAAAGACTCTTGTGTGTGCACATGCTATGCAGTATGACTGAGCATGATATTGTAAAGTTTGACAATGGGGAAAGAGAGACAAATTGAGTGAACAAATTGACACATTAAGTGAAGAACTTTTGACAATACGGAAACACAATTGCTTTGATTTCATTTTGGTTTTCGTATCAGTTACCATATAAATGCCACCTTTACTATGCTTGTCATTCTGATGGAAGTAAAATTGTCTCATCAATGAAACCAATTACAGATTTAAAAGAATTCATGTATATCAGATTAAAGAGGTAGTAATGCATGCATTTTAATAACAATTAAATGGAGAATGACATTCCTTTGGACAAGAAAATACCTCACACTTTTCCTTGTCTGGCTCTTAAGCTCCACATTTCAATGTGAGATTCTGTGTCCTCTTCATAAGAATACAGTGCTGGTCAGTGTTGTAGACAAGTCTGTAGGGTAAGTGTGCCTTTGAATAGATTCATCCATCTAAGCCATTTTTGAATATTATAATGTAGTCAAATAACTTTGGGGTTAAACAGCTACAAACACTCTTTGCCTCCATCAGCTGAGAAATTACTTACAATGAATAAAACTTACAAAACTTCCTAAAAGGTTTGAGAGCTTATGGTGCATTGTCAAAGTCATTTTTCAAAAGTATGCTATGCAGTATTCTTTAGGGTTTTACTAAAATTCACTTTTGCTAAAAACAGGAAGTAGCACCATTTAGTTCTTTTGTAAGTCAGACATCATAAATTGCCTTCTAACTAATGATTTCAAGGTTAAAAAAAAAAAAAAAAAAAAAAGAGGAAAAAAACCCCAAACAAATACAAACACACAAAAACCAAGAACAACCCCCCCCCCACCACACACACACACACACACACACAAAAAACCCCAAACAAACAATAAAAAGCTGACCAGACATTTCATGTAATAAAGTAATAGTGGGTTCACCTAAACACTTGCATATATGTGCCACATTTTTAGGGACTAATACTAACAATTCCCAGGAAGAGGAATAATAAGACAGAATTATGGTATGGAGAGAGCTCCTACACATTATTTCCCTGAATTGAGTGCTACAGAATGAAAAGCCACCAATATTTTAAGATGTGGTAAATCTCAACAATTTAACAGCTGAGTGATGCTTTTTATTCCTTAGAAAGTCTTCGCTCAGTGTTTTCTCCAAATACGTTTGCTTTTTTTCAAAAATCCTCATTGAAACATTCAATGTATTTCATTTTCCTATGGCTGCCTATTTAAAATCTGAACTTTAGGCTCTGATATACTTCTCTGATTAAAAGCACCCAATGTAATTAGTTTTGGTCCCTGACAGAACCAATGAAACTCTTACAACTTCAAATTTCTGCAGTGGAGTTGGTTACTCATATTTAAACTTCACAACTTGCAGTAAACCTA
Organism: Calyptomena viridis; assembly: GCA_013390005.1. NCBI lineage: Eukaryota > Metazoa > Chordata > Aves > Passeriformes > Eurylaimidae > Calyptomena > Calyptomena viridis. The sequence continues at coordinate 14,383 of WEIV01027628.1, read as the reverse complement.
AACTCTGCTTGAAGTAAGATTTTGTTCACAAGCTCACACTAAATAATTACGGAGAGCAAATACAACAGAAACACAACTGCTGACATTCAGCAATGAATGCTCATTACAGGAACCTTGTTTTGACAAAATGCAGCCAAGAAAACTAATTTTGAAATTTAAATTAATGTTTAATTTTTTTTTTTTTTTTTTTTNNNTTTTTTTTTTGGCCCCTCTCAGAATCCTGAATTGGTATGGAGTGATGTAGTCCTGTTAATACAAAATCTTCTGGTGGTTTACATCACCCTAGTTAGGCAAGCAGAACACAGGCTTTTCAAACACAAGAAGAATATTAGTTTATAGACTATCTCATGTCATCTATTTATCCTAGCTGTTCAACACTGGAAACTATAGAGGGACTCCTGGCTATCAGTCAACACCACAGTGCATGAATATCCAAGAATAAGGCACACATCTGGTCACAGCCATGTCATTCAAGCCATATCATAACAAAATAAAAAGGGATAAGTGATGTGCTATATTCCCCAGCATTGTGGCACAACTGAAAAAAAAAAAAAAGAAGCTTCTTCTGAAATACCAGCATACTTAAAAGTGGAAGACCCTTCCTACTTTCTTGAGAAACATATTTACTGTAATGTTCCTGAGGGAAGTTCTGGATGGCAACAAAACAACAATGCCATAGTGAAGTACTTGGGCTTTCCAAAGGGCCATGCCAATTGCAGCACCATAACTAGAAAGAGCTGTTTCAGGATGATTTGTCATAATCCTGCAATAATATTCAGAGAAACACATGTGAACATATAAATACAAGCATTAGTTTGAAAACCATTTCAAAGGAAACTATAGCATTGGGAGAGAAATTTATCTAATAAATTGTTCACATTTACATAGTTTAGAATACATTCACACAAAAAAAACCCCCAAAAGTTATTTTTATCTAGAGAGAAACAAAACTATTATGATACCTTGACATTACTGGGTACTTGAAGCATTGTGGTGAAAGTAGTATTTTTATGTAAGGAATTAATAAACACTAATTTTTAAGAGTTGCAGCACATACACTTTAGAAAGAAATATTAGCCAAGAAAGGATTAAAAAAATTAAAAAAAATGAAACCAACCAAATAAAAGAAGACCAAACAAGCTTATTCAAATTATCATTGTTATTATATTTGTGGCTTCCTACTACCTTTTGTTGCAATTACACATATGGATGTCAGCTATCTGTTGATATATATATTAGTGTGTGATAAAAATTATAAAGCCCTCATTAAATCATGAAAATGGAGGAGAAATAAAATTTGTTTGCCATATCCATTTAGAGTTCTACTGGTTTTGTAACTCATCAAGAAAATACACACTTACAGATGTATTCTGCCTCAGAAGATGTTATGGATGCCTGCAAGTCTGGTAAAAAGAGGGGCTTAGTGAAAAACAAAGATTTCTCCTACTTTTTTCCAGAAATTTGACTTTCCCAAGAAAATCAATCCTTTTCAAATTTTCATCCATAATAACTATTTTTTGTGTTTACTAATAAATAGTTTACCTTTATTTTAGAGTAAGCCGTGTATCTCCAAGCTTTCCTTACAGTAATTCTAGTAGAAATGTTTTGTACTGTTCAGTCTTTTATGGGTGAGACAAATTGCTGAAAGCAGACATTATCTCTAATTGCCAGCAACAGAGTTTTGACAACCTAAAAGAAAAAAAATCACTACAAAGGCTCCAGGATACCATTGCAACCATTTCCAAAAATCTTACCTCATGCTCATGCCTTCTCCCTGTCACTTCAAGATCAATAAATGCATCCTTCATAGTTTTTTAAATGTTAAAACCACAGCAAAATTTAATAACCCACACAGTGAAAGGAACTCAGTGAAAGTCTCAGTGACTTAGCATTTAGCATCATTTTTACTATTTTTATAAAGATCTAGAGAACAAGACTGGTGCAGTGAGCTTACATTTCATCTTACCTCTGAGGACACTGGCCCCGAGGCTTTTATGAATCAGTAACATTCACAATTCCTATGCTGTAATAACAATAGCTTACTGTTTTTAACAAACAACAGCCTTTGTTCTGAAGGGATTACTGTTCTTGCTGGCTCCATGCCTTATCAAACACCTAAGACACCCAAAAATCCTTTAAAATGCACTGTTGGACACATCCAATTGCCAGAAAGTGGATTCATCTTTCTCATACTAAAGCCTTCACTCTTATTTTGTGCCTACTTACTTCCCTTATATAAACTGTTACATCCCCCTTCACCGTACAAGCCAGACAGAAAGTGTATCCCAGGAATGGTCTAAACAATCCATAAATAGTATATTATACTAACGAATACTTTATTAAGCTACTTTAACCGAATTGTAAAGCTAAATCAGAGGGGGGGAAAAAGATTACAAAAGGCTCTATATTGCATATATAATTTATGGTAAAACATATATTATACTTTTATAAACACCTATTTTATACATCAACATCTGTAAAATTGTAATGCCTTTAAAAGCAGTAAAGTATGTTCATTTTTATAGACTTATCTTAGTACTATAACTAAGCACATCAAGAACAAGAAGCATTTTAGTTTGTCTCAGAGAAACTGCCTACAGACTAACAGTTAAGTGTCACTTTGGTTTAATGTCTGCCTGCTTTCCAGAATGTATGTCTTGCAAGACAAAGACATGGTCTAATACGCCTTTCCTACTGATTTTTTTTCAAGGCAATTTCAGACGTCTGCAGGTTTGGGGATGTTACAAATTCTTATTTCATAAAAGTAATGAGACTGCTTTAGTAAGTGTCAAAACACTTTGCTTGTTCAATACCTGTAGAAAGTTCAAAGTACAAAAATACTGTGTGTTTGATAGATGCACAGAAATGGTATGTTCTAGAAAGTTCTGAATAAATAACTTTGGAAGCTTAACAATAATAAAAGATGGGAAAATGTTCCCATATTTAGTGGAAAGTATACAACACACTGATTTTTCCATTTAAAAAGCAGTTGGGCCTTGCAGCCATGCAGTCAATTCTTGCAATCAGCTGAAATCTCAATGTATTTCAGTAACAGGATCTTTCACCATCTGAGCACTGAGAATCCCCCCTTAACAATGTTTATTTGATAAAGTCTAGTTAAAAGACACATTTATGGTTAATAATAAAATACAACACAACTATATATTTATAAATCTTTATTAGTAATACCACATCTAATAACTTCATATTTTACGGTGGTCAGTGCTGACACTGTGAAAGGTTTACACATCAGCCAAGTTTATTATAAACAGTGTCTAGACAATGACTACACGTGGCCACACTCAAGCTTACAATTAAATCCTACAGCCTGCCTCCAACTACATAAGCTGCTACTTCTATGCCTACTCCTATGTCTCCTATGTCTAACTTACCTCTAGCAGACCATATGCCTGTCTGTCGTAGACAATATATCTGTCTCAGTCTCTCTACACAGGCAGCAGCTATATAACACAACTGTAATGTTTGCATTAATTATCCAATAACCTGAGGGTCAGCTGTTCACCTGTCATGCAGGAGGTCTGCATGAGCTCTCCTGTCCAACCACAGACATCAGGCTGTGTCCACGAGATACGGCCTGCTGCAACGTCTCTGCCAAACATGCTTTGATTACAAAGTGCCCTGCTCCATGCATCCCACACATATTGACTATATCCCAATTCAAAGCTGCCAAATGGTTTAACATTACTAACTCCTAATATACCTGATGCGTATATCATTCAACCAATTGTATACATTGGAAACTCGAGATACAGGCAGATTGAATGATTTTGACATCTGTTCTTTTTGTGCTTTGGAGCATAACCTAAATGTAGACATGTGGAAAAGTTCTAGTAAAATGCTAGCTCCACAAAAAGCAAAAGAATTTGAACTCTTTGGTTCTACAGAGACATAATTATATCCTCAGTTCTTAAGAAACTCTGACATTAAAAAAAATCTGGTGACCTTCGCAATTACAACTCCATTGGGTACAAGACAGATGCAACCCAACATACGGTAGTGTACAGGTTGATATAATCTCCGTTTTTTCTATGGTAACATTAAATTTTTATGGTGAGTGGACATGAAACAGCTTCAGAATGGACTCAAAATATCTCTTTTTGGATGTGAGAAATTATGAAATGTAGCAGGACAGACAATAGTTCAAGCTGGCACACATCTAGACTGGTATTAATAATTTATAGAATGATTTTTTAGTTTGGTCTAGCATATAAATTAACACATCCATGTCATGCTTGCACTGATTTTTCTCATTTGCAATAAAATGATATTTAGTGCCTTTAAATTCAGAAGCCCCTCTTTCCTGTTTAACCTATTATCTAGGGCAATACAGTCTTGCAGAGCACTTGGTAAGTCACTTTTCAACAATCAATCATCTCTAAATAATGCTCTCTTGTTTCAAATCAAAAGGGTAGAAGAGATTTCCCTTTTCTCCATCTCAGGGATAGCAGCAGTCAATAAAGTGTTCACTTCAAATATAAGATTTATATCTGTCAGGTTTTTCGTACCATCTACTCCACATTTCTAAATACAATATTCATATTGGTAGCAAGCATGCAATAACCACATGTAGTAGTATCTAATGGGATTTTCTGTGCCTAACAGAAGGCTGAATCTTATCCAGGTGCCTGCTAATTGACCTGCAGAGGCTACATTTCATTGTATCCAGCCAGGCAGCCCTGTTTAGATAAATCAATACAGAAAAGAGAGTTTGGGAGTTTTTAAGCAGAGGTCAGGGTTAATCTACAAATGTGTTTTATCCCTTGAAGGATTTATATTAATCCAGTTTTGTCTCTGATGCTGCTGATTCAAAGCTTACATTATAACAGACATTCTTCCCTCTGATGCTTTTTTTTTAATACTCAGCCACTTAATAGTGTGCTGCCCAACAGGAAAGCAAGGAAAATCTCCTGGTAAATCTTTAAGCAAAACCCACATGCTTTTTAGTAAGCAACCAGATACACTAACAGGAGAATAGAGGCCTGCTACTGAAAAAAAATCCTGATTTTGTTTCTTTGCTGAGCTGGAGTTTCTTTTATGTATGCGCAGTTTGCTTTTTCCTTTTTTTTTTTTTCTTTCCTAACTGCAACTTTGCCTAATATTCTTCTATAGCAAAGAAAAACTAGAAGATATTCTGGTACAGAGATATGGGCCAATAGCACAGTCCTTGATAGAATTCAGACAGATTTCAAAATCCCAAAGAACAAGACAAGAATATGGCTGAAGTGTAGGATACAGGATTTTGTGGGGTATAATGGAATTACAATTTCAAGATGAACCCCAGTAGAAAGACCATCTATTTTAAGCATACCAGATGGTGGCTGCTACAGTTAGAAATCTCAGCTTAAAACCAGGCAGGAGAAAACTAAATACTGCATCTTTGCTAGAGAGATCCTGAAAAGCACCATGTTTCCTCCTAGAGAGTATTTCACTGCCTTACTCTCTGGGGTTTTCTCCTTAAGAATGCAGCATCCCAAGCTGCCAGTCATGTTACCACAAAAACGCTGTGGAGCACTGCTGTCCTGGGCTAACAGCCATACCAACACAGGCAGATCACCCTCCAGAGTGATCATAAAACCTCTCAACAGCAATAACATATACTACATCAATAATAACAGCAATATCATTGTTATGGTTTGACTCTGGCTAAAAGCCGAGAGCTCACACATAGATCTAAAATTTCTCAGAGCAGGGAAAAAAAAAGTCGACTTTTGTANAGCCTCTCTTCTCCAGCATTTTTCTGTCCAGCGTGGAAAAATCTCCCAGTCTTTCTACGAGTTCTCAGATTAAATCTTTGCTCCTATGATTCCTCACAGATTGCTGGGGCCTTATTTCAGTGTTTAAGGCATCTTCTCTTTCTCCTTCCCTCTGACCTTGGTGTTAATCAAACTTCACACCCTCCTTTCTCTTAAGCCGCCATGATGTTCTGCCCAGCTTTTTTTTCTACTCCTTCTTAAATATGTTGTCACAGAGACGTTGTTGCCTGACCTTGGCTAGCTTAGAGCAGAGAAAAACTCTAGCAGCTTCTTAAAGAAGCCTCTCTCCTAGCACCCCCCCAGCTAATAAAAAACTCTGCCTACTTAAAACCACAACAATCATGTACAACAGATAAGCTTTTGTCATCAGCCACATATCCATGTTTAGTTTCATATGTTCTGATGCAGTAAAAGATAATACCCTGCACCATTTCACAAATTCTTCCATTTTATATGAACACACAAAAAACCTCATGTATGATTTTGGATGTATCCCTTATTCAAGGCACCAGAATATAACAAGACTTCTGTTGCAAGATCAATGAAGTACCACTGGTCCCTCACTGTACACTCACCTCAGTTTCACATGATTTGAGTCAGTCATGTCTCCTGCCCATTATTTTACATTAATGCCCTTCCTTATGATGACATTTGTGGTTTCTATTATTTTCTGCAGCACTTCATTGATTTTAAGATCTATAGCACCTACATGAGTTGTTCTTCAGAGCTCTGTCACTACTCCTGCTTTACAATAGGTACATACCAAGCTGTTCAGGATCAAATTCAACCAACCTAGCAGGTCCATGAGAGCTAAAGAAGCAAATGTACTTTTCCCCAAGCTGCAATTCATCTTCCTTGAAATCGTAAGGGGATTGATATTTTAATGAATAATAAGTATACTGACCATCATTATATTTATAATTTTTATTTTTCACCACTAAATACCACAGGCCTTACAATGGTATTACAAACTAATTGAGAAAAAAAATCTTAAGAACATAAAACTATAAAGACTCCACACAGGAGTAACCAGACCAAGAATAAACAGCATAAAATATGATGTTCACAACCGAAATTAGCTAAGCCAATGCAAGGCAAGCCAGTTTTTGTTGCCGTCCGAAGGGACAAACAGGACTTTGCTAAGGCCAGTTCTAAAGATGGGATTGTGCTTGCTCCTCCCTAACATCACCTCTCTAGTGTGATTTTCCTTGTCTTAGGGCTGAACTTGGGATCTCTTTGGTGATTAAGGCACATAAAACAATAAAGTTCAACACATAGGCTTTTTGTTTAGGCTTTACTAAAACCTGAGCCCACCTATGCACAAAAGAAGCTAGTTTTCAGAAAACAATCTTCTGAAATATTTCATCTAGACCAATAGCCTTAATAGCACAGAAAACTCAGAAACTCAAAAACATTCTTCCCTTGGTATTGATGGCTAAACTGAAGGCCTACATTTCCAGGGCTGTTTAAAACTGCCAAGGCTGGACTTCATAACTAGGTGGTGCACAGCAGATTTTTGCTGTCTATACAGTATCAGCAGAGTTCAGAATATCCTGTGCTGTGACACTGCAAAAATATGAGGAGCTTATAGAAGAACCAAGCTTGATATCCTAGCATACAAGGTCATGACTCTTCCTGAAGCTTCAGTTTATGGTTCTGCTGCGTACTTTCCACGTACATTTACTTCTCCATAGACTAGTCATAGTAGAGGGATTCTTTTGAAAACAACAGCCTTCAACAAGTCCTGAACTTCAGAATGTATGTTCTTTAAACATGTGTCTGACATACTTGCAAGCAAATAATTTTAGTGTGATCTCAGTTATCCCTCTCAGAATATGGTCATTCAAAAACAATTTCATAAAACTTGTCATAAAGTCTTAATCCCATGAACGTTTTGCCATTCCATTTGCACCCGTCACACTTTGTCACTATATAATTGTATCACCAACCAGCAAGAGTGGTTTATTCACACATGCAGACAGGGAAGATGTCCACTGCCAAGGGCAGTATTTGACCTCCTGACCCAGCTCTCCTCTGCTTTGCACTTTTAGAGAAGACTCACACATTTAAAATGCTCTCATAACTAAGACAGAGAAAAAGATTGCCCTCTAAATTAAAACAACTGATGATACCTGTGGCTAATCTCCATAATTAAAGCATAATTAAACAAATCTGAACCCATTGCAGGACTTTTGAGCTCATTTCTTCCAGTACCTGCCATGAAGCTCTATACTTCCACACTTTTTCAGGAACAGTTCATCAAATCACAATGTCAGGCCAGCAAGGAGAAGCAGCTCTTCACAAGCACAATTCATGTGTGTGCCAGTGCTCATTGCAGTGCTCCACTGAGAGAAAAGGGAATTCTGTCATCATGTTACTGAACTGATGGAGTGTTTGCTGGAAAACACCAGTAGACTCTCCAGAAATAAGACACAGCAAGATAAAGCTAATACAAATTGAGAGGCATAAACATAGCCTACTTGTGTTAATCCTGTAAAAGAACATGAAAATGACAAGGGGAGGCAGCACTACACAGCTCTGCAGTCTGTGATTCTCCACTGCAGTTTTTCACTCCTGAAGAGACAGGACATAAATGTAGGCATGTCTTCTATTGGCATGACCTTAATTCCATGCTCAAGGTAAGGTTTCTATGTATCTCAATTAGCATCCATACTAACTAGGCTGGTTAAGACACACTTTGAAAATACAAATAATAACACCATATCCATTATGTTAGTGATCAAAGCTATACAAGTTTGTAGATTGTTTCAAAGATCAAAGACAGTCTGTCAGACTTCATTACTCAAATTAAAAAGGGATTCTGACTTCAAAAGACGTTGCATTGCCCTTTGTTTCCTCCTCAAAAATAATTTTTATGATGGCAAACCACCTCACAGAAATCTAAGTTAAAAAGCTTTTTGACAGTACCTTCTAGTTCTGGCTGCAATTTGATCTTCTCATTCTTTTTCCTTCTTTATGTCATAAACAAATGCTGATTGTTTGCCCCACTGGCTTAATGTGGAAGGAATTCATTAAGGAATAAAAATTCAAGCACTTCATCAATCTGCAAGTACCTAAAATTGCTCTGTGGGGTTAGAAAATCCTGTAGGAATAGAAAATCCTGTTTCTGTGTCTCCTGAGTCCAGTGCAAGCAAACTCATCACACCGGTGGGAAAGAAGCCATGGGAATGAAAGCCATGGAAATGAAGAACAAAGAAAAGAAGACACAGAACTGAGAAGGCCACAGCTTACACAAAAGGAACTGGATTGATACAGACTGTAGCTATATGTTGCTAAAGATTGTATTCATGTATACCACAACACACAATGCTTCCACCGAATTATGTACAATTCATTGTAAAGGTATAAAAGCAACAACTGATGCTAAAGGAAACTGTCTTCGTTTCTGCACCAAGAATTAAGTCCGTGCTGTTATTTGCCACGTTGCTCCCCCTTCTTCTCCCAACTGTTTTGTCTTGCTCATTGCAACATTTTCTGCAAAAGGCTGATCAAAAGTATCTTCAATTAGTTTTCCTATTTCCCTGAATCAAGTGACACTCCCAGTCAGATTCACAGAACAAATTACGCTAATTGTGAATAAAAATAGCATCAAGATTAGATGACTTTGATGCTGCTTGAGCTGTAATTCACATGGATGTCTTCTCGGAATGCAGTTTCTTGAAAGCATTCACATTTTCATGACTGATTTAAATATTTTTACACTATTACATAAGGGAATTTTTAGAATTTTCATAATAACCCACAGGGCAAAAAATTCAGCCAGCCACGCAAAGATCCAAACCTGAATATATTTAATCATATACTGAAGTTAACAAACACTAGTAAAGCATAAAGCACCAATTTAGACTTGCTTTTCCTATATCCAGAGCTATTGTACACCAAGAGTAAGGTCTCCATTGACAGTTTCTACAGCCTAACAAACCTAAATCAACAGCACTGAGAAGTTCATTCAGTCTAGTGCAGGACTATGAGAAAATACGGATCTTCATCCAACTCACCTTCTCTACAAATAACAGTCATTCAGATACCACTGAAGACATGTGCTTTTTATTTGCCTCTGGAATCTAGTTTTCCATTTCAGAAATTGCACATGAACAGGTTTTTCCTCTATCATTGAACACTTACAAGGTGCTGATTTACTACCTCTTGGGCTCTTGGCTCATAGGAAATGATCACTCTTCCACCTGAAGTTACCTTCTAGATACCTGGTAACACCCCTCTTTAACATGCTATTTCTATTCCTCTTATTCTGTAGATTAATAGCACCATAAATAGATTATCAAAATTTATTTCAAGCTAGCTCCAAAGGCACTGTCAATATTAATGTTGTCAAAATTGTGGTGGAATAAGGTATTCTACACATTTACATTGAGAAATGTAAATGATTTGGAAAACACTATGATAAAACAAAACCCCTAGACACAGTGTGCTGGGCAGGCACTGCAGCAATAGAGTCCTCAATCAGCAAAGCCAGCATCTGAAATGGTGTTAATATGCTGTAAACTGGTACTTAATAACAAAGCAATAGGTCCAGAAATGTTCGCAGTAGATAAGGAAAATTAGGAAAGCACTCAACCAAGCTGCTTTGGGCTGTTTCTTTATCTTTTCTTTTCCTTCAGTGTTTCCTTTTACTTAGCATTTAAGACTTCTAGTTTTGTACAGAAATAAAAATTGGACTGGAAGACGTGGGAGGAGGCCCCTCTCAAGTCACCAGAATAAACACCCTTCTTCATAGGAATATCTTGCTGCATAATCATTTTGCCTACATGGTTCAGCTTAAATCTGGTTCATCTTAAATCCATATTCTACTCCTAAATGGTTTCTTCCACACTAACCACTAAAGCATCATCTAAAAGCTGAAGTATAAACTAATTAGCAAAGCCAACAACAAACAACCAAAATGGAAAACTGCAAACAACACCTGAACAAAGACGTTTGGTCTTTGACTGCTTTTTGCCTACTTTAATATTCCCATTTTTGTTCTTTCTCAAATATTCACATGGAGATACAGCCATACAAATTTTTATATTTTTATATATATATATATATATATGGCATATACACTTACATATGCATATATAGAGAGATGCCACCACATTCACTGAATATATATATACAGATAAAAATTAAAAGACTATTCTCTTCAGGGTCTTCTTTAAGGGTATTTTTTACTTGAAATGTGTCTTCTCTGTGCAGGGTGCCTGGATGTATTCCAATATTCACTTTTTTTCCTGATTACATGTGACTTTTTTTAAAGGACACTTCTGAAATAATAATTATGAACTGAAAATATGACTACGCTGGAGCCCCCAGCAGCCATGGCAGAGTGAGGAGCACTCTGCAGCACTCTGGGCTTCCTTCACAGCGTGCCCATAGCAAATCACGTCAACTGTGCAGGACTGCATTAGTCTCTCAGGCAACAGTGGTTTATGATGGATGCAGATTCAGACCCTGTGACTGTGCAGTAGGCAAGAAGGTAACCTCTTCGGGAGTCTTGACAAAATCAACCTGTAAGTCTGTTAGTTGGGATTATTTAGTATTAATATACACATAAAAACAAACTATAAGTTTAAACCCTTCACAGCTGTCTTGAGGCCAAACAGAAAAACTTTATCCACTTTTAAACACTTTTTTATTTGTTTCCTCACAAAAATCATAGACAGAATCAGTAAGGACAGAACATTAACAAGTGAGGGTTTCAATTTCTTCTCTGTATGTACACACATCTAGTTTTATATCTGTCCTAAGAGATCTGTGGTTTGGCCTCAGGCGAAGAAAAGCAAGCCCAGGATTTAATAATCAACTTCATGTAAATACTGTGGATTTTATTGTTAAACCTTGAAAACAATTATGAACTTCTCTCTCACAGAGGCAGCATCCAAAAGTGAGGCAGTTTGCAAAAATTTTCCTACCTCATAAATAATCTTGCATAAATAAATGGCAGCTTCTCATATCAGGATGATATGTAGTTGTTCTACAGCGATCATGCCTCAGAAGTCACTTTGAATGCTGGAAGTGACCTTGATACCAAAATTATCAAAGTAAGAGCATGGTCTTCTGGTTGTGAAATATAGGAATTAATGGATTCTTTTTCATATACATTTCATAAGTAAAGAGCGAAATTCTTTTTTCTTGTCAAATTTATTTCTGCCTCCCTTTGCATATAATACTGGTTTGCTCACTGAAAAGGATGATCTAGGTATCTTTAATGATTTTGCTGCATAGCCTGGGCCAATGACTGAAGACAGTTCAGGAAATGCTTAAGATCAGTTCAACTGAGAGCAAATTTTAGATATTTATTTGTCTGTAAGAATATGTTGCAGCCCCTTTAAAAATTACATAAACCTAGTCTCATGAAACATTCTAAAATTTTGTTTTTCATGACTACAAAAGCAACACAGAGTTACAACTGAACAAAGACCAAGCTGGGACAGCAGTAGTCATAAAACCATCTGCACCAAAGAAGGTATTAGTTTTGCTCCAGCTTGCCCTTTCTTTTTGCTCATTTTATTTTTCCCACTCATTTCCCCAGCTAGCTGACCTGACTGGTAGAAAAAAAAACAGACTTCATATATTGTCATCTTTAGGTTTTACAACAATTCCTTACATAAACAGTGTCCAATTCCCAAATAATTGCAATGCTCTTGAGGAACACAGGCAGTTTGTATTCATCAATGCAGAACAATGAGCAGAATCCTAAGCTTGTTACATACAGCTTGTTACATACAAAAACCTTGTGGGAGTAAATGCTATTTGCTGCCCCTTAGACAATGCATTAAGACATGATTCTAGTTAATAAAGGACATTCAGATGCCACACAAGGGACACTAAATACTTGCACGTGTGAAGTGTCCTCTTATAAAACAGGACTTAAAGATTTTTTTCTAAACATGAAACTCTGCTATAGGAATATTATTAATACTGAAGGCAGAGGAATAAGTAAATGTTTTGAAATAAATTTCTTTCAAAGTCTACAACAGAGTTTCAGAGCCATGGCAGGGACAAAACTGTAATTCACTCATGGGTCACAGCACCATATTTTACTGCGCTTGGTTTTATGCCATGTAGGCAAAAGTTGTCTCACTTTATTTTCTATTTGTGCAGAACAATCTGGATGACAGCTTTCTCTGGGAGAGAAAGTCCTCGTGGTTTCTGAGCAGAGGAAAAGAGAGCTACCTGTCTCTAAAAATACCTTGAAAACACCAGATGTTTCAATAGGAGATGCCATAAATAAGGACCTTGTCGACTTGGAGAAGCAACATGGAGCAGTGTTCTGGATGTCAAACAGATGTACCCCTCTTCATAATTTTTTTTTCATTTTAAAAAGATATTCCTAACAAGTCCTTTACTGTGACTCTCTATAAAAGACCACCTTTTTTGCTCTTTCATGCCAGTAAATATGGTCCTGTCATGTGACACACATGAACTTTTTCAACTCTAAAAGATAATGGATCTTGAATTGAGAAATATGTTGAAAATATTATTAGAGATGAGCCAGTTGGCAGAACTCAACCATTAGAAAATCTAAAAAAATATTTCCCCTACCCACACAGATTCTCTGGAAGATTGTTCTGGGAAAGATACTACACACTGCTTCACAGCTATTTCTGTTTGGTGATAAAAGTAGAACAGTGAGGTTCAACAGACCCTGTGGAAAGATAAGTTGGGGGGGAAAAAAACAAAAGCCAAAGTGAACTGAGTGTTTTTGTAATCATTTTAACATATTGTCTCTGTTTTGGAAAATTTGGAGAGGCAGAGACCTCAGACAGCAGATTCAATACCTCTGGTTTCTCTAATACAGAGAGAGAGACAAAATATGCCCAAATGTAAGTGAAAAATAACTCTTTACCAAGAAGAAATGCTAATAACAATAATGATAAAACTGGGTTAAACCAACCAATGAGGAGAAATTTCCCAAATCCTGCCCCTCTGACCAAATCGAGATGGCAGCTGGCCTGCCCGGCCGAGGAAAAAATATGTGGCACAGGACAGAGACAAGATGGCCACTCTTCCACATAGTTTGCCTCCCCCAACACTCAGAAAGCCTGTCAGGAACAGTTTGAGAGTCAGTGGTGGAAGGAAGCAGTGGATAACTGGGAATCAATACCGGCAGACACTCATGGCACTGAATTGAGGCTGCAGTGCTGGTACAGGCAGTCGGAGCANGTTGATGAGATGGTGTTGGGTAATCGGTTGGACTTGAGGATCTCAGAAGTCTTTTCCAACCAATGAGACTTGGTTGTTGCAATTTCAATGGTTGTTGGTTGAAGTGGTCACAGGCTGGATCCATCAAGGTGGTGGTGGAAGCCTCAGGTGGTGAGGGCAGCCATGAAACTCAGAGTTATATATGCTCAGGTTGAGGTGGGAATGGTTCCAGTACCTCCTTTGGGGTGGGAACTTTTACACTGGATGATGTAATACTGTGAGTCATGGATACTTTGGGAGTCTTTGACACTTTCTAAGATGTTGCAGTTGTCTTTTACATCAGTGCAGCCAAGTCCATGATGGCCCATTATGGCTCCTCAACAAGAGATGAATACCTTCAGGCTTGGTGTGGAAGTTCCAGGGAGTTATCACAACTGCATCAT
>WEIV01027626.1:44939-103932 GCA_013390005.1 Calyptomena viridis | reverse complement strand
TATATAGTCTTCATAGTCTCTGATTAAACTAAGAATTTAGCACTGTTGCTACTAATTTCAATAAATTCCCCTCCAAATTCTGACTAATCTAGAATTTTTCAAGGAAAAATATTAAGAAGCTTATCAAAATGCTTAAATACAGGCTTTGCATGACTTCTATTGTTTATAAGACGACCTTATGACATAAGGAAACCCTCATACCTCAGTCACATTCAATAGTCCTTTCCTCCCAGCTCTTAGTTCACTCTCCCTCTCACTGAAACAGCTGTTTACCTCCCCTGCAGACATATTTGGATGTCCCTGTTTCTTACAAACCATTTCACTCTTCTTTCTAGAAACAATAAAACTAGTAAATTGTTCTCAATCAGTAGCCAAATAGGCTGACTGTTGTAACAGTCCATATACTAAGCTGCGCCATGGAGAAGAGGAACACGTAAAACTAATTAGAGCTGCTATATAAAGGTAGAGTTATGACTGAGGGTTGTAAAATTTATCTCCTCCTGAATTTCACAACTTATTAACACACTGCTTTTAGAGAAATTAAATTATTCTTATTAAACTGTTCACAACAGTCCTCACTTGATCTGAATTTTTAAAGCTACTAGCAATACCACCATGAAGACCTTATCTTACACGTGGGTAAGCATTTTAACTCATTTTGGTAATTCTCATTTCTCTTTTAGCTCATTCCTAAAAAGAAAGCTAATTCCCATTGGTTAACAAAACAAGCTAATCAGACCCAAAGACTTAAATTAATATGATTCTAAATAAATAATCAGATCCTTTAAATTTCGAGTGAGTTGATTGAATAAACTACATTGATCTAAATGTTTCTAAAGGAAACCAAACAAATGTTTGCATAGACTAAAGAGATGTTAATTTAACTTGCCATTCAAATAAAGTCAATATAACTGAAAGCAGTTAAATAATATAATTGTTTTTGGTTAGTACCTTTTTTATCCATAAATGCTTCAGCAGTGAGCCCTCACTTTCTGCCAATATACACATTGGACAAGGTCACCTGTAATATGGCACTGGAGTTATTTTGTACCTGTTAAGTTTAGATAACATGGAAAGCTTACATCCAGATGCAAAGAAAAGACAACTGGTGAGAAAAACCCCCTTCTTCTGTGAAAGTGTTATACATACTGCATTTAAAGCTACTTTAGCTAAAGAAAACACTGTACCAAAGGACACAATTAAATCATATTTACTTCCTAGGGTAGATTTTGAGAGATCCACATACCACAATGCAATGCTACAGAACAATGCAAATCATTGAGTAGAAGAAAGATGCAGTTAACTTAGAAAATACTTATTAAATTCTGCTTTTCCCCGTTACAAACATACTTTTTCTCCATCAATAGCAGCATATGATATGAGAAACCAACCATAAGAAACCAAGCAGAAAATTCAAGCAATATTTATATATGTGCTGGGTGAAAGCAACCTTTCTTCCAGTAACACAAACCCTGACCCTGCAGCTGACTGCAGAGATGGAATCCCACTACCAAAACACCCACGGTCTTCTCTTTAACTAGCAGAAAAGCAAACAAGCCTGACTTAAATTATGGAAATCACTATATATACAGTATCCACGGTCAGTAAGTTGAAGCACTTCTAAAACCAAATTTAATCTTGTGGCAAGAGATAAAGATTATTAGCTGTATTGTATGATCGCCAGCACTACTAGACTATGAGTGTATTTATATATCATTGATTTAATTCTTTGACAGTGGGAAATGCAGGCACTTCTATTACAAATATACATTGAAGGGGTGAATATCAGACATCTGCAGATAGAGGAGATGGGAAGAGAGAAGGAAAGGGAAAATGAACATATACTTGCACTGTATGGGTTTCCCATCTGCTCAGCAGAAATCTTACAAAGAACTCAACATACACCATGGTGTTAACTTCTGTCCTACTTGTAATTGACACTCCCCCCCTTATTTTCTCCTGCTAAAAGGCCAAGACAATTTGGCATGGGATCAGATGAAATTAATTTAGCTAGTCTGAAATGAAAGGGGTTAAGGAACATTTCCTTAAGGTTGGCAGACTCAGACTTGCAAGTAACTGTTCAGAATTTCAGAAGCAGCAAAATGCTCAAACCCAGAGGAATGGTGAACACCTACTAGCTTCCTAAGAGGCTGAGAGATGCAAGGAGATCATTCCAACTATACAAAAGTTTTAGCAGTTTCGTCTTGCTTTTGTATTTTTCACTTATAAAGGAAGGTTTAGTAGATACAGTAAATGTATTGACTTACTGAACTAAACCAAGCTACTTTTGGATAATGCATGTATTTTCTAACAGATTTCATTTTCTTAGACATACAGGAAAGGAGATATCTTCATAATATACCCTGATTATGACAATGCATTAGCCTTTTTTGGAGTTCTTCACAGATTAAATATTGAGCAATTTGGACATCCAAAAATAAAGCTATCATTATTAATTTTAAAGATCTTAATCCAAATATGTCAAATTCACATACATGACTGCTCTTGGCACATTGGCCTTTTAGACATATCACCAAAGTTTTGCTCCAAGCTAGGAAGAGAAGCTCAAAGCTAGTGTTTCACTCAGCAAAATAATTCTGTCCAACCAGCTGATGTGCCATCAGTAGAAAAACATTTCTCCAAACTCCCTCTAGTGGTTCATCCATAGGTGAGTTCTTTAAAATCAACAGACAGAAATGGTTCTTAGTGAAGTGGCTCATTCCAAGCTTTGCTCATCTACTGGGGAAGGGGCTGTGAATTAACAAATTATTCTTCCAGTCTGCCTATGCCAAGAAAATCTGTTCAATCATTAAAAAAAAAAAAAAAGGAACCCTGTGGCTATGATAGTTTCCTCAATCTTGAGTGCCCTATCCCATAGCATACAACTCCTGCTTTCCCTCCCTAAGGAAGGGAACGGAACAGCTGGGACATGCTGAACTTGATGAGGTAGTAAAAGGTATATCTTTTACATTTTACATTATTCTGATGTTAAATATCATGATAGTTTAAACAGCTTCCACCTGCCCTTTAAAAAGTAGAACTAAAGGTTAGTCACTAGCTAAAAACTACATTGCATAATAAATAATTAATGGCTATGGTTTAATCTAAGTATTGCATGTTACTTAAATAAGCCTTTATATATTAGAAGTTATTTTGTACTCTTGCTTATCTTACAGTAAAATAGAGATAAAATTTGTGACATCTAAAGGAAAAGCAGTTTAAAATACAAAGTCATTTTGATATATTTAATTTTTATTAAACAATTTCTTAAGAGGATGGAAAATAAAAGGCTATTTAAACTGTGGACAAAGTGTCCTCTTCTTACCATGACCTGGGACAGACACTGGATTAGTACCGGTCTGTACTAGATATGAGCTGGCCGTATAGTCCTCATCTGTATCAGAGTCCTGAACTGGCTGGCTGGCATTATTACTTAATAACCATCTCTGGTTGTCATGGAGATTGGGTGATGGAGGAGGGGAGTGTAAATGTTCAGTAATTGATGGACTAGATGAGGAGGATGGCATGGGAGGACCTATAAAAAATAAAAAAAAAAATTTAAAATATGGGTAAAGACATCACATGAAAAAAAAATCGTTTATTTTTTGCATGAATGCAAAAAGTGAATAGTCTACTTTAAACGATAAAAAGAGATGGACAAATAAAATATGACAATTGCCTGTAATAAACTGGTTTAAGCGCTTTAGAAAACACAACAATGCCATGACTTGCTGTTTCAATGGACAGCGTCTATCATACAGGGCCGTTTCTTTCAGTGGGACACTCCCATCTTAAAATCTATTTATGAAAGAAAATAATACAGGTAAGCAAAGCAACAGGACCAGTTTTTCAAGCTCACACATACAGCAGAACTCACTGCCCTAAATTTCTACCATACAAGTTATTCTGACAGGACTTTTAGTTTTCAGAAGTGTTTCTCAGACCCATATGCTATTTAAAACCTATCGAAATGTTTCACCTGTCAAACTTGTGTCCATCTGCACAAGTTGTTTTAAAACACATATGCAATGACTGTATCCCATTTCTGCATCTTGAAAATACCTTAAAGGCATCATGGAGGAAGACAAATTTAAATAGAGCTTTAGAATATCACAACAATGTATTTAGTCCTTCAGTGAAACAATAATTAAACCAGAATGCAGCAGAGAAATAGTTACTTAATTTACCCAGTTCTTTACAGTCTTTACTGAGCACAGGTCTTACTTGGACAGAGTGAGACTGCTGGACTACTTCTGAATAAAGTTTTATGTTGCCTGTAGGTGGGGAGTCGTACCAGAATATGAAGTAGCTTTATTATGTAATTTATGCTAAAACCAAAATTAGATTAATCTGCTGGGTTATCATTCATAACAATGAATCTAAATTTAAATTAGAGAAAAAGGGGCTTTTTTTCATTTGTCTTTATGGTACTCAGTAGTACAATTACATTGCAGAGGTGCTGCACCACTCAATGTTAAGTTTAATACAATAAATCATATTGGCACTGATAGCTCGAATTACCTTCCCTTCATCTCCCTTGTACACTGCTAGAATCATGCTAATTATTATTATTTTAATTTCATATTCAGTTCATCCCATTACATCGTATCTCAAATATCTCTAAAATATATTGCTAAGTCCTAACCAATTGGTTTTCCTGGGAAAAAAACTATGACAGCCTCACTACAAACTGCTTAATACTTCCAACAGGTCACTTACCTCTTCTTGTAGTGAACAGCACAATACATGTTATTATCACCAATTTAAGACATAGGTTTGGTTATGGAAGGAAAGCAAACACTTACTATTAGTCAAGGAACTCCTGTGTAAAACCCAAGGTTTATAGTCAGAGAAATAGCAAGGATGGGTGAATGACATTTACAGGGCTCAACCTGTGAATTTGGAAGTAGGGAATAGGCATATTTTCTAGTTCAGGATAAAGTGCCACCAGATTTTCTTGCTACGCCTTGATTTTTCACACTGCTTGTATCAGTAACCTGGATTTATGGTTATTTCTTGATGGAGTATTTATTTTGTTTATGATATACCAAAACTAATTTAGAGAACCATTATATTTCATTTTTTTAATAGTTCTAATAATAGTTTATGGGGGTGGGGTGGTGTACAAATACAATTCAGCTGTATGTTTGCTTTGGGATTCTTTTAATCTTTTTTTTTTTAATAATCTTGGAACAAATCTCCTTTAGTTGCTCTGGACTTCTCTGACTAGAGAGGAAAGCTATAGTAATATGTTCCAGATGTATATATACTGTCTGAAGCAAGTCAACATCTCAGTAATAGCTTTGGACTTTATGCACAACCCCATTCTCAATATGCTTCCTCTCTCCTTCTCAATTTACACTCATTAACTTTCAGACACAACAGAGCCTTGATTGCACAAACCATAATCATATAAAATATCCTGTTGCCTGAAAATGTGTCATGCCCAAGGTTCCTTAACTGTTTTGTAAATTCCCCCATTTATTCAAATTTATTAATTGTCTCACTGCTTATGTGGCTAGTTGACACTGCACTGATGAGTAGCCATTCAGAACAAGCATCACTTGGGTGCTCTGGCTTACTGAGTTTCTCGGTTCAGAACACGTCAGGTGTGGGGTGGAAGCACAAGGCTATTAGCAAAGCTCCCACTATTACACTCAGTAAGGTTAGATCTCTGCTACTGTAAAAATCAGGTGATTTAGGCTGTAACACCACCATGAAATCATGCAACTTTTTACAGATAGACCTAAATTTGGCAGGCAGGTCCTAGAATCACAAAATCATTTGGGTTGGAAAAGAACTTAAATATCACTGAGTCCAACCTTTAACCCAGCACTTCCAAGTCCACCTCTAAACCATGTCCCTAAGTGCCACATCTACATGTCTGTTAAACACCTATAGGCATGGTGACTCAACGACTTTCCTGGGCAGCCTGTTCCAATGCTTGATAAATCTTTCAGTGAAGAAATTTTTCTGATATTGAACCTAAACCTCCCTGGCACACTGCTGGCTCATGTTCAGCTGCCTGTCAACCACCACCCCCAGGTGCTTTTCTGCCCAACGATTTTGCAGTCACTCTTCTCCAATCCTGTAGCATTACATGGAGTTGTCACAATCCAAGTGCAGGACCTGCCACTCTGCCTTGCTGAACAAGGCAAATTGCCTTAGCCCATTGATCCTGCCTGTCCAGGTCCCTCTGTGGAACCTTTCCGCCCTCCAGCAGACCAGCAGTTCCGCCCAACTTGGTGTCATCTGTGAAGTGACAGAGGGTGGACTCAATCCCTTCTTCAAATCATCGATGACAAGTTTAAACAGGACTGGCTCCAACACTGAGCCCTGGGGAACTCCACTAGTGACCGGCCACCAGCTCGATGTAATTCCATTCACCATCACTCTCTGGGCCTAGTTTTTAACTCAGCAAAGAGTACAGCTGTGCACAATGTGGTAAATCAGTTTCTCCAGGAGTATGCTGTGGGAAACAGTGTCAAAGGCTTTACTAAAGTCCAGGCAGACAACATCCACAGCCTTTCCCTCATCCACTAAGTGGGTCACCTGGTCATAGAAGGAGATCAGGTTGATCAAGCAGGACTTGCCTTTCATAAACCCATGTTGTCTGGGCCTGATCCCCTGATTGTCCTGCACATGTTGCACAATGGCACTCAAGAAGATCTGACCCATGACCTTCTCTGGCACTGAGATCAGGCTGACAGGCCTACAGTTGCCTGGATCCTCCTGGCCCTTCTTGTAGATGGGCATCACATTTGCCAACTTCCAGTCACCTGAGACCTCCCCAGTTATCCATGACTACTGGTAAATGACTTAAAGTGACTAAGTGAGCTCTTCTACCAGCTCCTTCGGTACCCATAGTGATCCCATGTGGAGCCCCACAGACTTGTGTGTGTCTCAGTGGTGTAGCAGGTCACTGATCATTTCTCTTTGGAATACAGGGGCTTTATTCTGCTCCCCATCCCTGTCTTCCAGCTTCAAGGTTGGGTACTTTGAGGACAACTGGTCCTACTAATTAACAGGTGAGGCAAAGAAGGCATTAAGTTACCTTAGCTTCTTCCCCATCCTTTGTCCCTGTATTTTCCCACTGCAACCAATAAAGGATGGCTATTCTTCTTAGCCCTCCTTTTGTTGCTTTCTTGTCACAAAGTTACATGGTCTGCAGAGAAAAGGGAGCCAGCTGTAACATGAGCCAATTTTTCACAAGAACCCTGGACCAATCAGCTGGGACACGTATTTCTGTACAACTTCATCCAGCACTGGCAGATTTCTGCAGTGAGTTCCTCTAATTCCAAATGGAAAGACAGATAGCTATCTATAATGCCATTTATAGAATAAGCTGCATATTAAGGAAAAAAAACAAACAACAAAAAACACACTTTCTAGAGGAATTGTAAATGATGTGCATATTCCTTTCCAATATTTTTTTTAAAAGGAATTAAAGACATTTAAAAATATTTAGTAATATCTCTTATTGAAATCTTAAACACATTTGTAAATCATAAAAATCATTAAGCATGACAAAACCCAATTATGTTGATTATAACACTTCTTCCATACAGCTTAGAGGCACACAACACAGAGAATACTTCATTCTAAGAAAAATCTCAACTACTGATTTTGTCCCCACTTTGCTTCTTTTGGTATACACCTAGGAAAAAAATCTGTTGTTCCGTTTTGACTTTCTTGCCTGTATTTAAAAAAAGGAAAAGTTCTTGTGTTTACTGCTTTTCACAGACAAATATACTGGACTTAAGAGTCCTTAAATCTCATGCTTTAGGTCAGTTATGAGGATAAACACACTTTAATTTGTTGGCATTTTTGTAATTGAAAAGATGTTACTTCCAATGAACTTATGTACTTCAAAAAAATTCTCTCACATGAAATGCAAAAAAGTTTTGCAGAAAATATATGAGAACTCCAGCAAGAATAGATTCAGAATAGCAATACATAAAGAAGTTAATAAATTTGCTACAGAAATGAGTCCCCCAAGAAAGTAAAATCTAAAGAAAACTGGTTCTAAGAACATTAAAAAAAGAAATACACCTGAGCTAATAATAGATACAGTAAATACATATGTACAAGATAATTATGTTAAAAAATATAAATTGTACTGTTCTGTGCCATGATTAGCACTGATCTAAAAGACGGCACAAATTAACACTTGGAAGCAGAGCTGATGTCACATATGGAAAACATATCATACTTCTCAAAGAGAGAAGTATGATAAGTGCAACCCATGAAAAGATTGCAAATAAACAGTGGGGAAGGCCATCAATGGACTGGTAGCAATGCACAGGAATTTCTGTATTAAGTATATTAAGGCTTACCAAACTCTAAGGCTGAGCCTCTAGCAATAGCTGCTGTGTAACACCCGGGTATGAGAGCAGGGAAGTGGAGGGGGGCTGCTGCAGTGTGGGAAGGACTGGGGGCAGAGCAGGGCAGAGCTGTGCCTTCAACTCCAGAGCCTCAGGGGCACTTCCACCCGGACACAACCACAGCTAACAATTATGTGCAAATTGCCTACAATCTTTCCCTTAAAATAAAAAGCTATTTTCTGTATTTAAGCTTATTTACATAATATTATGAAGAATGAATCCAACAACTACTCAGCTTTCATATTTTATCAGTCATCACATGTTAAAGAGGCACTTTGCTTCTACAACAATAATGGGTGCATGGATGAACTGCATCTTTGCTAGATGTATTTTAAAGAAAATAGTATTGGACACCTTTGGAACATAGCACTTAGGAGAAAAGTGGGATGCAAGAGAAGCAGTAGTAATGATCTCCTGCTGTTGCAGGGTGGGTGGGCTGAAACAGATGACCAGAAAGTCTCTAAGGAGCCCTGAAACACATGCACTTGTGAAAACTTCCCACCAGACTCAAACTCCTAAAGCAGAGACATTTTGCTGGCAATATGACACTAAGAGAAAGGAAAAACTTTGTTTATTCTCTTTTCTGATTATAAATCACATTTTTCTGATTATAAATCATGAAGCAATGAAAACTTTCTTGAACTAAAACATGATCTTGAAAATGTGTAAAGCTTTCATTGCTTCACAAATTTCTTTAATGTAGAACTTTTGTTCATATATTTAGATTGTCTTTCAAAACCTGGCATTATCAATTTACTTCCATAACATGCATTGCGAGTTACAATTCAACTGTACATTACAAATTACATTTGTGAGTAATTTCACTATAAAAATTTAAGGGCCATTATTTTAATCCCAATCAGGTTGCATAAATCCTATACCTAACTTATATACAACTTCTGATGGCTGCCTAAGGCAATACAAGAGCAGACAGTTCTGTTTAGACTGTGTAATAACTATGGCAGAACAGTGCATTTTTCCCTTCATAGTCTTGGCAGCCCACGTCACTGAGACTGAAGGAAAAACTTCCTCTATCTGCATCTCGAAGACACAGAAGGAAAATCTTATTTTGAAGTTAGTGGTACAGAGTACTTACTGACTTCAATGCCAGTAAGAAAATGCTATTAAATTACAAATTGCAAGGTAGATATCTCTCTTCTTGACTGAAATTAATGGCATTTTTGTTGGTGAGTTCACGGAAATGAAGATTTCATGTTATATTAAATGGCACTGTCATATAAACCCAAAAACATACCCCATACTGTAGAAAAATATGTTATACATACAATGGCTCACTAACAGTAGCTATAGATACCCATTTTGCACTTTGTTCCCCACAACAGGAAAAGACAGGTTGGCTTTTATTTTTAATGAAACAGTCTAAGGGATCCTTTAAAACTAGGCTAAGACAGGCAGTGGTTTTTGAAGGTCAGAAATAACATGTCTTCTGGCTCAATTAATTAGAAACCAAGACACTTTCAAACATGAAGGACACTTATAGGCCTTCTGAATCAAGCTGAGATGACTCTTTGCAATCTGTTCTAGGACTTCCCAGCATGCTGAAAGCTGTAACACATTCTTGTTAAAAAGGGCACCTATACCCTCCTAACAAATTTATTGATCACATTCCAAAATATCAATTTCCAATGTATCACATTTGTATTTACACCAAAAAGCGCCCTAAAAAACCCCCAAACTCCACATTTAGTATGTACAACCCTTAATGATGAGATTTTTGACGACTTCATCTCTGCATATAGCACATTACATTGGTCATTAGTGAGTTTTAACTGTAAACTCATTTTTTATTATGGACTTCCTGTATGCTCTCCAACCTGTATGACTTGGCATTGGCATTTATCTCTCTGCTGGATTCTGCAGCCTTCTGCAGCCAACCTGCAGTGACAGTTATCTCTTTATTAATACTCTAC
This sequence comes from Calyptomena viridis, assembly GCA_013390005.1. Taxonomy (NCBI): domain Eukaryota; kingdom Metazoa; phylum Chordata; class Aves; order Passeriformes; family Eurylaimidae; genus Calyptomena; species Calyptomena viridis. The sequence continues at coordinate 93,617 of WEIV01027626.1, read as the reverse complement.
ATGCAAATGGAACTACCAAGAAGTGCTGTGGCATAGTACATAAAGAACAATTACTTATAACCAACACAGTTTTTATCTACTTATACCAGAGTTGACCATTGTAGCTACTGTGTAGATCTCCTCAAGGAAATACATGCATAGAGTCTTTCAAATAGATACAAATATATAAATAAGACTGTATAAAGCCATCTATAGTGAAAAACACTGCAGTGAGAATTACATGCCGAGAATTCTTTAAAACATAAATGCTTTCAAATGCATACAAACAATGCTTGTGGTCCACTGTGGGTTTTCTATTTAATTGTTTTTGTTTTGCTTTATTTGTACACATAACGGAAAATGACCCTTTTACCCATTAATTGGGAGGTGTATTTCAAATTTTCAAATCCTTCTGAGTGCTGATGAACTGTGACTACAAATGACATCTACTTTCCCTAGATTTCCTCATAAAGTTAGTACTTTAAACAAAACAGATGCATTATTCTGACATGTATTCTAACTCACTAAGTTGCAACTACTTCTGTAGACTGTGAAAGCTGAAACTTCATAACACTATAATCAAAGGACATTGATTTGAAAAACAAAAGTAATCCATTACAAAGCAAGAGCAATACTGGCCTGAAATATTGTGGGTTCTCCCCCTGCCCCCCTTGCAAATGTAGTATAATAACCACAGTCTGTAATATAAAGCTGGTAATTATCTTCTGAAAAAGTGAAAGATTTCTAGAGAAAAATGGTTATGCATTAGAACTGACACTAATTTCTGAAGCAAATACTTAGTGTTTTGAAGCATTTTGGTTGTTTCAGAAAGTTAACAGCTGCTGCTCAGCAGATTGCTAAATGAAAAGGAGTGTCCTGTTCTTACAGGGTCACGCTGCATGACCACAACAGGCTCCATCTTCAATCCTGAGTTCAGGCAGTACTCATCTTTGCTTTAAATGGGGGCTTTTATCTGTAAAAAAGTTACACGATCTTAACTGACAAAGTATCCTAACCAAAGTGCATTGCTTTTATTACCTTTTTATTTTTTATTATTATTATTTTCAAAAATAATTACCTTGTAACATCACAGACAGTTGCAGACCAAAGGCCCACTCACCTAGACAGAAAGTTTGTAAACTGAACTGAAATCTCAAGCATCTCTAGCACACAGGTTTTATTTTTTAGGAGCCATTCTGCTCAACACAACTGAATCTTGCAATTTTATTTCTCACAATATTAATGAAAAGTGGGCATGCAAAACACCGGAAGGGCAATAGAGAGCTATTTCCAGAAGAGTGAAAATCCTCAGAAAATCATTTTAACTGATAGGTCTCTTTATTTTTAGAAAAACATTCCTCTTCCTTGGGGAACTGAGGATACAGTTATGGACAGAATCTGCCAGGATTTAGGCTCCTCTGCCTTGTGATGGGAGCACAGCCAGGACGAGACACCAGCTCAGCCACTGACTCTGCTGTACAAATTGCACACTTCACTTTTGGCCAAGCTGAGTACCACTTTCAACCAACTTGCACGCCCTGGCAGCAAGCACACAGCAGCTGAAGCATCACAGCCAGAAGGTCTCCAAGGCAGAGATCTGTCCTCAGACTATGCAAGCGGAGGAATTCCTGGGATCCCCATCCAGACCTCACATGACTCGGACACAGACCCGGCCATTTCCTAGCACAGCCACTGAGTTGGTGCCTGGCAAAACTACAGAGCTGCATGGTCTCTCTACATGTGGGCACATATGCACAGCTGTGTACCAATGCAACACAAAGGGCACCCTGAGTTACAGCCCTGAATGACTGTGCACATCTGCCTGAGCTTGCTGCTTCACTGATCAGTACATGGGGGTGGGAGAGGGCAGGAGAGATCTCCTGAGTAGTGGAGACGTGCAGCCAGTTGTTCTCTCTACTCCCTGTTCATCAATTCACGTGCAAAACAAACAAAGCATCACACACTGTTGTAGAGTGTTCACACAGTGTTCTCAAAAACCTGCCAGGATTTTCATTTTCAAAAACCCCAAACTATAAATACACCACAGACACAAGCTAAAACCAGGGAAAAAAACTCTCCAATTATCTTTTTTTCTGCATTTCCAGAAATGGAACCAAGCAAAAAAACGGAGCTGCTGGCGTATGCTATAAACAATGTACAAAGGATAGATGCTCTCAGTCTCTGTGTCTTATATTCACTCAGCGATGAGGCTGAAGAGTTTACTAAGTTTCCACTCTCAGTTCTGACCTTTGTAAAAGACCGTAATTTTTCTGGATACAGATGGCAATTTCTAAAGAGTAATCATCTAAAAAAGTAACCTTTGAAGAAATGAGTATTTGTTCTTCTTATCCATTACTTTTTATTATTAGAGGTGAAATGGATTGAGCCATGTCATATCTGGTTTATCAGTCTATTAGCATGACTGTGGTAGTCAATCTACTTTGTATTTTCAAAGTCGCCTTGGGCTAAATTAGGGTGGGCAGAAAAAGTCTTTTTGGAACAGGACAGGAAATGCATCTTGAAGAGCACAAAACAGCTTGAAGGTTTTTTGGAAGGGAGTGGAAGAGAGGCTTTTTAAAGACAAAATAAATCTTCTGAGAATGATTCACAAATCATTCAGTTCTTAGAATCAGGTAATATCCCACCCTCATTCCTCCTACCTCTGCAAGATGCAGTCTAATAGGAATGAAAACAAATACTAATTAACTAAATTTGAGGTTCTTAATTCTACTGAGTTGTCTATGAGAAAAGCAGTCAAAGCAATGACAGAGATACCAGTTTGGCCTAGTTTTGCTACCAGTGTGGCCACTGCCTTGCAGTTTGCTATAAAGGAGACCACATCTTTGAAGCAAAGCATTCAGAGAAGCTATTGATGATATTGAATTACCTATGCTTGCAGACCACAGAATATGAATTGTTTTCCTAGAAGAAAACACTGCAATTTAAAAGACTTTGATAGGTGAGAACGAAGATCAACAAACTAGAGAAAAAGTGTCCTCTCAAACTTACCTATAAAAATAATCTTATTTCTCAACATTCACACAGGATCACATAGAATATTCCGAGTTGGCAGAAACACACAAGAATCATCAAGTCCAACTCTTCAGTTAATGGCCTGTATGGGAACCAAACCTGCGACCTTGGCGTTACTAGCACCATGCTCTAACCAATTAGTTCTTTTAGTGCGGTTATTTATATTCACATTTGCATATGTATTTTTTGGACCACTAGCTATTTCAAAAGATCAGGGCTGTAACATAGCGAAACAGCAGGAGGAAAAGGAAGGATGCAATGACTGATGCCATCTCCACCAGCTTCTGATTAAAAGCTGCCCAACACTGGCACATGCCCTCCATGAGCTTCTTGTGCCTCCCAGCACAGCTCTGCAAAGCCCAGCACGCTGTTGAGCAGCCATCAGAATGAGTGGCACCACTGCCAGAGCCTTCCATATGAACTAAAACATCATGCTGCTGCACCCTGCATTTCCCCAATAAAATAAGCCAAACCAATAAAATTTCCCATAAAACTAAAGAACCACATGATGCTTACAAAGCGTGCATTTAGCAACAAGGAGAAAGAAGTTCTGCCAACGTAGCATCAAAATTACGTAATCAGTGAAGAAGTCTTGAACTTCATAGGGTTCGCACGCCTGAAGGTAACACAACTGAGTGGGTATTTTTGTTAGCTTTTTGTTGCTTCATTTTCTAAACTCCTTCCACACACATGCACTTTCAAATTTTGTTCCTTGTTAGGGCTTTTTTCTGCTACATTAAATGTAACTCTTTAACAAAGGAGTTTTAGGGAGGGGAGGAATTAGAAAATTACCAGAAAATTATTGACTGTTGTCTCACACTGTACCACTCCTGCAAGCAACAGGACATTTACTGGACATTGATGTCTCATTACATCTACTATGTAATTTATTTCTCTGCTGGAAGAGAACTTATCAGCTTTGCCCATGTGGAGAAAATGTTTCTACCTTAGAAACAAATAGACCACCACAGGCAGAAAGCTGAAAAGCTTAAATGAAAACCCACGGCATGATCACTGAAGTCAGCTCACTATCAAAGCTGCTAAGGTGGCGGTGTTAAAATGGGCCAGAGGTGGCATTTTGGGGCCAGATTTTTGACAAAGCCTAGTCTTATTGAGAGATGATTTAGAAGACCAAGAACAATAAAAACTGTAGGGTACTGAGAATGGAAAGAAAGCTGGGATCTTTATTTAGGTGTCTCAGAAAATTCAGCATTAAACAAAAAATGTACACCAACAAAGCCCCTGATCTTTGCCTGAATACATAAACAATAACGTTTTAACTGGTGAGAAAAATTTTGTGAAGTACTACAAAGTTGTGCATTTTTAGTCACTCTTTCATCATAAGAAATTAATGCTATCTAAGCAAGAATATTTTTTGACTAGTTATAGAAACCCTCTATTTGATAGTTTTTAATTTTTTAACATTTTACCTGTGTTTACACTTAGCAGGACTGGATAGTGCTGTAGCTATGTATACAATTTAACACCATAAATTTCAAATAGGGTTAGTTATCCATTCAGGTTTAGAAGAATACAGACTTAACATTTTAAAAAAAAATATACAATCCCCTCACTTTAGCTTAGATAGGTCAGAAAATGCTTAATGGAGGTAAAAAAACAAAAACAAAAACATTTGGCACCAGACTAAACATGGAAATTTCAGTCCAAAAGTGCTTTACATAAAGTTATGAGCTCATGAACAAAAGAGGGTTTTAATAGAGTGTCATGAAATGTTAGCTATAAAATCCAGCAGTAATAACATCAACTTTATTTCTCTGCCAATTTGTCCACTTCAGAATAGTAAAAACCAAAGTAAAGTAAACCACACCAGTTACTGTGAAGAGGTTTTATCTTGATGAAAATAGAAAAAGCCCAAAAGACTGGGCCAAAATACATACAAGGAAAATTCAGAAATAGAGAAAAATACTTGTTTATGCCTGACCGGAGACAAGGATAACAAACCCTCTTTACCACGTTGCTCCCAGAATCCTTGGGCCTTTATCCAAGAAAGGGGAAATGCCAGCTGGGCCATCCATATCTGCCGACAGGCAGAGGTTATTATCCATCTCTTTGAAAAGAGATGAAAGGAAATTCTCGTCTGAGTGGTTTGCAAACTCTGAAACAACTGCTCTTCAGCTAAACAGCAGGATTGCCAGCAGAAGCTGTGTAAGTCTCTGAGTTCCTGAAAATTTATTAATGTTGAAGCATTCAACTTTCAAGATGCCCCCCTCAGTACCTGTAAAACCTGTCAGATAAAAACCAATTACCACACAGAAAGCCCTTAGAGGATTTGGTCTGGAAACCCTGCCCTGTAAAACTAAAATTCCTCATATATTTTATGGCACGTGCTTTCCAGATTATCTACTCTCTCACATTAACCTTCATAAATCTCTACTGCCAAAACATCTACCAAAGTACCCAGTGATAAGACATGAACAAATTTCTTACTTAACTGTTTTTTTCCCCCTCTGAAAAAGACACTTTTTAACAGGTTTTTGGCCAACATGACATTTGTATTCACACAGTGCCTCTTTTATAAAAAGGTGTCATGCAACTAATTATGAAAGCAGACCCTGAAAAAGCCAACTAGTGGCTTGACTTTGTCCACATTCATATGAACACAAAGTATCTAATTTTATACGATGCTTGATAACACAGCACTATGTAAAGAAGACAGTACGCACAAACATTTAAAATATAAACATACTTGTTCTGAAAGGATCAGACCTTTTAAAATACAATTTTGTAAGCACTGAGAAAAATTGAAACACAAAATTGAAATCAGGTTTACTTACATTTTATTCATTTTGTCCTTTGACATGTTAATGCCTAACACACATGTAGTGTTCTGATGCAGTTGCTGTTACTACATGGTCCTTAATTTAGCCTCCTATACTAGAAATGTCATGGTTTCTACATGAAGAGATAAAGACAAAAGGAATAGTCTTAGCTCTCTTGCTTAGTTGTCTGGGATGTTTTCTTTCTTTTTTTAAATATTATTTGTATTTGTTATTTATCTTTAAGGTACAGTAGTGGTCCAAACAGTCATTCATTACATGTTTTCTGATGCAGTTACCATTCATTACGTGTTTCTGAAGCAGTTACAGCTTGAAAAGTCAATTCTTGGTTAGAATTTTTACATCCACAAGTAGAACACAAATCACAGGTTACTTCAAAGTCTGATCTTGTGAAATAGAGACAACTGTTAATCAATGCAGTTTAATACAAACCCCTATGCCACACTGATGTTATGATTATGTCTGGTGAGGTGATTAGGCAGCAATATTAAGAACCGTACACAAATTTCTTCTGAATAAAAATGATGCATCAGCCCATTCATCAGCTCATGCAAACTCTCAGGAATCCAACTTCCATTGCAAGTGTCTTTTTGGATCTATTTATCTCAGAAGATGTGGTATGAACAATGGTATAATAAGTTTTACTATGTTTTAAGCATAAATGACTCATACATCATTCCATTTGAAAGGAAAAATCCTAACATGCAAGTACAATATGTTACCACAGCTGTTCCATGGGAATAACAACATATCCATTTGGAAGAAAAATACATTTATGAAAATGCCTGATTAGCAAAAAAAGCAGAAAACAATTAAACAATAATACACAACACAACTGTTTTATTTGATATTTTTATGGTTACAGTCTGTTTTCATGGAATCTATTGGATTAAAATGTATCCAGCTCTTCCCCTCCCACCCCCAGCTCAAATTAGTCTTCATTGATGTTATCCTTAAAAACAAAACAACACAAAAATAAAAAAAAAAAGGCTTTGAAGGAGGGGCTGTTGCGCTAGTTGAATGTAAAGTTGCTGGATAGAGTGCACCAAATTATCTACTAACTTCAGCCATCTCCTACCAGGATCCCAGTTTGAGGGCAGAAATGCATGTTCTCTCTCCTTTTTACTTCCAAAATACTATATTTTTGTCTTGTATGCCTCCTATCCCCTGCAAAGGCTAAGAACTAAATGCTGCAAAGCTGACAGGGAAGACCTCTCTGAGAATTACACAATGTATGTAAAATCAAGGCAATGCCACCTAAATCCACAACCTTCTAGAGACAAGGCTTCCCAATGTCTCAACCTTCCCTCTTACAGCCAAGGAAACCTCCACCTTCTCCCATCTTACTTCTGCTTGATCTTTTATTTCCATACACCCCTTTTCATTAATGGACATTCTTTATTTTCCCTCACATCACAATTAAAAAGTTTCAGACACTTTTTCTGTTACAAAGTCACTAATTTATTCTACTAAAATTCCACTCAAAATTATCAAGACAAGAACATGTGGGAGTGTAGCACCAGTTAAATAACTATGCCATTTAATGTAAACCCACAGCCATATGAAAATAATCTTAGAAACTATTTACAGCATTTTGGGACATGTACATGGAATAACAGAGACACAGGTAAACTGGTAATGTAATTGCTTACTTTTGATGAAAGCAAACTTAAGGCACATTTACAAAACAATGGACTAAGTAGACACAGTTGAGTAGTTCTTTATGGACTATCCCACAACCACATAGCAACTGCAGACTCTTCAGCATGCAAAAACACCTAGAACTACCTTTATTCCCATCTGCTACTGGAGAGGCATCTCAGATGGTTATTCCCAAATTTTGGTCCATGTAAGAGAGACAAATGGGCAGAGACAGCTAAGCAGAGAAAAGACACTTGAATGTTTTACTTGATTCAGGCCAGAGGATTAAGTCTAGGTCTCCCACCTTCCCAATGAGTGTCCTAGCTAATAAGCCTACAGCTAATAGCAGAGCAACTTCTCCTTTTTTTCATTAAAATCTCTGAAGAACTGTGTTTAGTTCCTCATCAAGACGAATGCCAAGCCTGCTAAATTTTTCATGACACTGAATTCTTGTTCTCCTGCCAGCCCTAGTTACATGTGAACATTCCAGGCTCCCTCAGGCATTTATTTTACTACAGAGCCCTGAAATACTTAAGTCTATTAAGACTTAAAATAAACAGGCAAAAAGGAGGAATCTCCTAGTTGTTCTCCCAGTCTACATTTTAAGGAGGCAGTGCCCACACCAGTTAAGTTCATAAATTAAACTTCACCAGTGTCACCAGTGAAACGATGGTACATTTGGCAACAAACCCATCATACCATGTCAGTTACCACAGTGGGGTTCAGCTCCACACCACAGCAGGAGCACCACTGTCTGCAGTCTGTAAAGACCCGGACAAATAGGGTTGACCCTATTTGAGAGAACTAGCTGGACTACAAGTGCACAACCAGAGCAGACAACATAGCACTTCCCACAAAAGCTGGATTTGCTAAACCCACACACACTGACAATTCTGCATACGCGTTACGCCTGAGTTTGTGCCCAGTGCAGACCCTGCCTGCTCCCTTGCTGCCAGGAAACAGGGCAGCTGGGAGCAGACTGTGACTGAAGAATAATTCACATTGGTCTTGTTTACCCTGTTCACCAAATGCCTTGCTGGAGCAGAAAGCATGCTGGCTGCGAGCTAGGCTGGCCTGCTGCTGTGCACGGAAGAAGTGGGTGCTACAGAAAAGGAGGCCAATCATCAAAAGACTTAAGCCAGGCTTTGAAGGGCAGCAGACAACTGACTGAACTAACCACTGGGCTGCAAATCTAGCTAGCACATACACTTTGAGATGTGCCTTCCTGAAAGGAGCTAAAAGAATACTCAGGACAAACTCACCACATAAAATATCTGGATTTTAAGTCACTGGATTTTAAGTCAATCATTTTATGGTGAATCCTAGTGTGCATTCTGTAGCTGCTCTCTCCAATGGAAGTCTGGAAAAAGACTCAGCTTTGTTGTTTATCTTGAGGTGTCTTATTCCCTACAGCCAACTCCAACAGCACTTCCACCCACAGTGCATCATTATTATTGCTACAGTCATTGCTATTATACACCATAGAAAGGAAGTACGAGAGGACAATTTGTGGCCAGAAAATACCATGCCTGATACCCAATCTGGAAACCAACATTGTTGTTTTAAATAAACTCTGTCAGGTTTGAAAAAGTGCATGTATGGATAATCATAGTCCTGTGTTGGACACAGGCGGCAACACTACTACTAGATCAGCTGTCATGAGATGCTGGTATGCACAAGCCTACAGCTCATGCCCGTCCCTGGCATATTCTCAGAAAGCTCTGAAAGACCTGAACATCTTCTACATAATGCCTCTTACCCTCCTTACTTAAACTTCCACTTTGCTGTTCTTTTTTAAAAAACTAGTTTCAATCTTCTTCCACATCTATTTTACGTTTGAAACAAACTTTAAAAACCCTCTTGTTAAACAGTTTCTCTCCTACCCATTTCCAAACTATTATTAGGAACACGTTAGCTTCCAGAAGATCAATGCTTAAGATCCCTGTAATGAACTAGATTTAATATGTGTGTAATACCTTTGTAATCCCAGCAGATGATTCTCACTGAAAGCACAACCAAGAAGAAAGGCCTCAAAGTTTTTTGTCATTCAGAACTGTGAGGGATTTTCTTCCTCAATACCAAACCTGACGGCTGGATCTTGCCAATGTCCAAGCAAATTGGAGCACTGATATCCAATTTGTTCCTTGCCCTGTTTCTGACACTCCCAAGAGACTTTGCCAAAGAGATCTTTCTGAAGGCAAAACCCAGACGATTTCTTTAGACATTATGAATACAGTGGGGAGGGATGCGGGGAAGTCTTTCTGAAACCTGCAATTCTATAAAGGGCATGTACTTATCATTAAAAAACTGGAGTTGGACTAGAACTTCGCAATTCTTTCACACTGTATTTCCTTCTGTTGGTGACGACTTATAAGAATACTTCAGTTTCCTGGTAATTGCCCACAGTAATTGACAAAAGAACAGGAACAAAATCGCTATCAAACAGTTCTATATAAGTTCTATATAAGCAGTTCTCAGTTCTACAGGTAAATTTTCATTCAATCTTTGACAAACTGCTTAAGTTAAATGCACGTCATGTTAGTCCCATGTATTACTTGTAATTCATTTTAGCTCATTACACAGTGATTTTTAACATTTTTCTCTCTTCACTTTTCCTGCTTTCATCTTGACAAAATGAAAACAATGAAACTGTTTTTTCCTATAACTGGCAAAGTCCTTAAGCATAACTGGAAGAATTCTGCAATCCCAGTTACAATGGTACTCTTTTCTCATTCCTCTGACAGGAGCATGACTGAGTATCAGACTGAATGGCATGTCTGCAGTGAATCATAACTCATGCCCCTGAACGCCCACAGCAGAAGAAAAAGAAAATCAGTCATTTCTCCCACTGAGGACAGATAGGATGTGAAACACAGAGCAAAGTGAAGTTGGAGGATCAGAGCTGCCAAATTTACATCACGTGGGACTCTATAAAGGACCACAAAGCCCATTTCTGTAAGATAGAAACACAAGAACAGACAACCTTTTCCTCTGCCTCCACGATGGAGTGAGACAGAGCTTTCCTCAGCAGAGCTTTGCAGTAAAACCATGGCTATGCTTCTGCAGACACCTGAGGAGCTTTACTGCTCTTTGCTTTCAAGAAGCAGAAGTACCTGCTGTCAAGCATTTCACCTGCAATATTCTTCTGCCTTATGGGGTGAGAACCCCACTTCAGGGAGTTAAAAGAGCTCAGAAACCTGATGGATTCAAAATTTCAGCCTAGTGTGTCTAAAAACCATTTCCAAATCCCTAAAATCTCAATGTATAATACAACCACTGACAGAGTTTTGTCTAAAGAAACGGCAGATTGCAACCCCAAGCATTTTCAGTCATTTTTTTAAACAATTTGTAACTTTGCTCAGCTTTTACACAAGGAGTTGTGTAATGAGGAATATCAAAGGAATATTCCCTAAAACTTCACTCAGAAACCAAACATGGTGCTGTCGCACATTTATTATCTACGAGCTAAAATTTGTTTAATGTAAAACTGATAATAACTGATAGAGGCCATATGTGTTTTTAATAAAAGAAAATGGACAAATTAAAAATCCTGCTTCCTTTCTAGAGTACCACGGTTTCAAGTAGCATGTCAGGTTTATGTAACTGAAATAAAAACTCCATAAATTTTCAAGATTTTTAAAAGTCTCATTCTCTGTAAATGAAATCTTGCCCTTGCTTCAACTGTTTGCATTATCCTCTCAAACACAGTAAGGGAAATGAAAATGTACAAAATCAAACAAAGCAACACAGAATAGTACATTACTAAAACTTGCATATAATAGCAGAAGCGAGACTTGCAGTTTTTTAAACCCAGCTTTTAACAACTGATGTGGTTTTAATTTATGACTATTATGTTAGTGGATACATCTGTTATGCTTGCTGTTACAGAATTATATTACAGCCAGTCCTTCCTCTGAACGAAGTAACAAATTGCTGGCACCAAACAGCATTCACCTGAGAGTGAAAACTGAAAAGGTAAAATAGCTGAATTACTAATGAGAATGTATCATTCCTCTCCACAGTGTCTTGCTACTGGAGGTCTCCAGTGTGGCTAATGTGCTGCCATATTCTAATAGAGGTCCCAGAAAAGCTCCCGGGGAATGACAACCTGCAAACCTGACATCTAGTTAAGTTAACAGAAACCACAATAACAAAAAGATTAAATAGGCACATGTCTAAGAGGAATCAAATTTCAGTTTTCATTAAGTGAAGTCTTACGAAATTAACCCAATTCTTTGAATAGCTGAAACAAACATGAAACCAGCGATCCAGTCAATGCAGCCTACATGGATTTCAAAAAAGCTTTTAACAAGTATTTCACCAAAGGCCTTTACAGAAACTAAGCACCTGTGACAAAATAGAGGTCTCTGCACAGCAACAAAATTGGTTAAGAGACATAATCAGAAATTAGTGGTAAATGGTCAAGTCTGCACCGTGGAGGAAACCTACTAGTGGAGTACCACAGAAATCTGCACTGGAATCTGCTCCTCTTCCCATACCAGTAATTGACCTGGAAAGGTAGCTGAGCCCCGAAGCAAACAAGTTTGCAGATGATACAAATTTATTCATGGCAGTAAGGATGAGGGCAAGTGGTGAAGAATCACAGGACCTTATGAAATTGAGTGACTACACAATGAAACGGTAAATTAAATTCAGTGTGGATAAGTGTAGAGTAATGCACATGGGAAAATATAACCTTAACTTCACATGTACAGTGATGGGCTCTGAGCTGAACATTATCACTCAGGAGTGAGACCTTGAGGTTACAATAAATAGTGCCATCAAAATGTCAGCTCAGCGCTCAGCTGCCAAAAGAAAGGAGGCCAAATATTAGGTATTGTTAGGAACTGAACAGGAAGCAAAACAGAGAACACAATTATGCCACTTTGCAATGTCACCCAGTTCATATACTGTCTCTGCTTCCAGGGACATGCTTCATCACTGAGTATTTTGTATTTAATTTTACAAAGGTTGGAGCAAAACAGAAGGCAGCTTAAAACAGAAGAGTGACTTATAATTAGAGTGACAAAGACAGCAGTTTTAACACTGCATCTCAGTTTCACAGGAGTTTTCTCTGAGACTGTATCCAAAATTCAAGGAGATAGCATTTTCTAGATTGTGGTGGCAAACTATTCAAAAAAGAGGTCGACAAATTACACATATATAGTCAATGAACTCTATTAAAAGGCATTGCTATACATCAAAAGCTTAGCTATTGCTAAATGCACAAATTTTACCAGAACTCGAAATTCCTTGGAAAGGACAAGTCTGAAGATTTGCCTTCACTCCAGCAGTATACAACCAGCTAAAAATCACTTTGGCATGCCATCTTGAAGAAACAAGATTTTAAGCCTTAATGCTGCAACAGGGAACAACTAAATTAAGTCTAGGCCTTCAGATTTCAAGCTAATCTCTACACATCTCTGCTACAACATCTACGTCCTGCTTTTATGAGAAAGGATTTGTCTGTGTGCTAATGGAATGATATGACTTGTATCTTTGTCTAATTGCATTAGCCTGTTCTGAGTTTCATTTAGATTGTTAAATATCAGACACAGAATTTGTCTATCAACAGTGGCTACATATAGCGTACCCTCTACTCACCTAGTTGCACACCATATTGTCTATTCGTATATGCACGTATTTGTGCATAAGAGAAATATCCTTCCATCACAGTTTGTAACCAATCTATACAGTAGCTTTGCATATTGTGTAATAGAATAAATACAGAAAGACAGAGAATATTTTGGAAGAAAAACCTGAATAGTGATAAATAATTATTCCTCAATTTTAAACTAAAAAATGTATCAAATATGAACATGAGTATTTTTCAACAAGAAATAAAACCATGCAGGGTATTCCATTAGTTTAAGATGTTAGCTAAGAGTTGCTGCAGATGGACTAATAACACATTTAAAACAAATCAAGTTGCCAAGTATTTTTTGCCTTTGTTCTGGCCTCGCACTTAATTAAAAATCACTTAGGGATTATTTCAATTCAAATATTACAATGTTATAATATGAAATTAAGGTGGGGATTTTTATTATTCTTTTCCTATAGCTGTAATTTTCTACCATTGAACTGTAATTGAAGTTTCTCTTTTTTGAAAACACTTTTCAATCAGTCCTGTCTAAGCACATTTATAAGACAGGTCATGAAGACACTGAGCAGGAAGTGCTCTGGAAATACAAGTTGTCCCAACTAACAAAAAAGCTTCTACATGGAATAAACACTATGATTTTAATTAAAGCAGAATGAAGAAAGCAAAGTAAATATTAGCTGGTAATGATACTTGAAATGACTGAAATTTTTGTTGTAAGTGGAAGCCAATCAAACTTCTCTGAGAAGTGCTTTCAGTGTTCATAAAACAATGCACAGAATTGGTGAAGCTGTTACAGCATGCAGACTGAACCCAAGGCAGGCACATCAACTCACTAACTCAAGCTCTGTGTCCTTCTATCAGACAAGATCACATTTCAGCAAGACTACAGTTACTTTTGCTAACCAAAGAAAACTAGAATCAGGCAACCACCTCTTCCCTCTCTCTATTCTGCTGCCCACCATAAATTAATCCATTATCTGTCTCTTGAAGTGAGAGGAGAAATATTAATTAATCACAGAAACCCTTGCATCACTAGATAAATCATTCTGTTGACCTCATGTTGTTTTCAAAGAGCAGGGCTAAGCTGCTGCAGCTACAGCTGCTGCCTTTGAGCTCTGGCAGTAGCACTGGGCAGCCACAAATCTCCGTCAGAACAGCTGAGGTGCTAAACAGTGGCCAGCCCCTTTAAAAGTCCTGATGCACCCTGAAACTTTAGTTTTGTCACACAGTTAGGAAATACTGAATAAATGAAGTTTTTCGGAAAGCCATTCTAACAGAATACCTCATTACAGGTCTAATTACAAGCTATCTTTATAATGTACACCTAGCAACATCGTGTAAAGCACTTCGTTTTAAAGGTCAGCAGAACTAAAAGAACAATTTTGCTATTTATAGTAACGGGTGAACTTTTCCTATTTGGCTGCTTAAGCAGCCAACCCTTGAGTTTAATGTAATTAGGGAGGGGATATTCAATTTACAGTATCCACAAGTAATGATAATTACATTCGTTCAAAAAAGCTATTGGTAAGCATAAGAAACCTTTGTAATTACATCCCGTTTCCAAAATTACTTGAGCACTGTGAACTTGAAGCATTCCAGCAAATGAAGGCCAAGGCACATAAAGGAGAGCTACGGCGCTTTAAAAGCTGCACTGTTTAACATAATGAGCCGCCCGACCAGAGGGAGATCGCAAAATACACTGCATAACTCACCGCGACAGCCCACGCCATCTCCTTCCTGCTCACAAACATCCATTAAGAAAAACATAAGCCGGCTCCCTCATCGCCTCCTTCCATCCTTCGCCAGCATTGCTCAGCTGCCCTCGCAGAGCGGACTCGGGAGCCAGCACATGTAACTCTGCTGGGCTCCGGGAGCCTATCTCGGGCTCCGGCTGCCGATCCCGTCACGTTCAGGAGCGTGCAGGAGCCGTGAGCAAGGAAACGTCGTGTCCCCCCCGTCGCCAACCCCGCGCACGCAGCAGATTAGCTAGGTCAGCAATCCGCCAGGATCAAGGTGAAAAATAAACAAATAACCACGTTCGCAGCAGCTGCAGCGATCACTCTCCGGAAAATTATTCAGGCATTATGAGGAAGATGGTATTAAACGCTGCCACTTGCAGCTTCACGGCTCTCTGAGTATTCGCATCAGCCCGGGATGAGCACTTAAGGAGTATTATCAGAGAGCTTGCCCAGCTGAGCATCTTCCATTAAGTTTTTGTCTTAAAAGGAGATAGCAGGAGCCTCTCTGCCTGACAGGCAAAAGGCTTGTCATAATTCATTAATAACACAGCCTTGCTCAGATTTCCTTCAATGAAATCAGGCAGGCAGCCTATGAAGAAAATGCTGAGTGAACAACAGCTTCTCCAGACACAATGCAATAAACTTGCCACTACTCGGCATCGTTTGGTGTCTGAGACAAGGACGACCAATGCTATTTGACAAGACCTGTCAGAGTTCCTTAAGGGTCCTAGTGAAGAAACTCAAAAAACAAACTGTAATTCCTCTGCAGGATGTGAGGGACTGCTTGGAAGCAAAAACTTCACGTTTTAGCTAAAGAGATAAATGTACCCGTCTGCTTTTGCCATGCTCAGGGCAAAGCCGGTCATTTACTCTGAGAAACTGTGTCCAAAGGGGAAAAAAGCTAGAAGAGCTGAGGTAAAGAGCAACAACTACAATATCAGATAATTGCAAAATTAGCAGCACTATCACAAGTCCTCCATCAGATTCCTAATTCATCTGAAGCCTCATTTCCTTCTAAGTAGGAAGAATAGAAAATACAACTTAAGTTATCTGTAAGGAAAGGCAGCAAGCTCAGGCTAACTGTCAAGATAAACTCATTAGGATGGCATTCAAGTAAGGAGGATGGAAAATTACTTTCTCTTTTCTTTTTTTCTTTCTCTAGTACACGTCCATTCATACAGTGCTAAAACGCATCTGTTTTATTTAAGTGAGTCTTAGGTACTTCCTCCTAGATTTGTTCCACCATGAAAAAAATTAAGAAGAAAGGTATTCTCACTGTTACCTGATCTACTAGCACTTCATATACACACACTTCACATGACAAAATAATCTAGTAATATAGTAAGTACATGCCATTCCAATATACAGCATCTGTTATGATGCAAGTTTTAAACAGTCTTCAGTATAAAAACTAGTACTACAAATTTTATATTTACTATGACAGGGTTTAAAGGTTTGCTTTCAATTTTTAAAAGATGCTTTATCATAATGCCAGAAGCAGTCCAAACACACATAAATTAATTTTGAACAATTAGTAAAAGCAAAGAATATACTGATGATAGTTAATTATTGATTTTAGAATATCTGTGTCACAAAATCATCTTTTGCAATAAAGTAGGCTCAGGTAATTTGCAAACAGCACAATATTATTGCTTCCCTAAGCTCCTTTGTATTTCATTTAGGCATGATAATTTATTTTTGTGCAATATCCGTCTTTAAAACTATGGCCTATGAACATTATTAGAAACAGCACTATTAGCACGTCTAGAGATCACTGTATTTGAGCAGAATGCAACTGATTGAACAGAAATCAATAAAGGTATTTAATAATTTTGTGAGAAAAATAAATGACCCTCACACCCTTAATGGATTAATGTCACTTATGTGCAACACATTGCATAATGCTGACAGAGCTACTCAAAGCAGTGTCACTTTTCATATGAGTGCCTTAAAACCTTATCAAAGAGAAATTGTGTTTTAATGCTATTTCAGATGTCATTTTTGAGAGGATTTTTACAATCCTATTTCATAAAGCAGAAAACATGATCTGAATTGTTACAAGTAGCTTTTGTCATTGGCACATGTACTAGGTCACCCTCTGAAGTTAGCTGGTGAATGAAATCCTGAACACAGGAGGATAACACTTCGAACATAGCTCAAACAACTTGTTTATCATTGGCTTTCATTTTTCAATACACCTTTATCTATATATCTGAATCTTTCACTAATTACCAACAGCATGCTTTCCTAGGGAAGGGAAACTACTCCTCACAGTCAGTACTACAGCACAAGACAGATGGGATGTACAGCTCCTCAATACACTACCTAGGAATCCAAAGAGAAGAGGGAGATAATCTAAATGACAGAGTAAATGCCATTAAATAAATGCTTGCCTCTCAGCCACTGAGATGATGACCAGATCCCTTAAGAACATGCATGTCTGTTCATCATACACTGCTTTTGTATCCCATCTCATATCTATTCACTGAAAGCAACTGTAGGTCACAGCAAACCATCCCATGGTCTCATGCCTTTATTTTCACTTTAATAGACAGAATTCAAAAACATGGTGTATTTACTAGGTATCTCTTTAGTTGCATGATGGCTCCTTTTTGGGAAAGAAGCAAGTCAAACTCAAGATGTCAACATGAACTGTCTAAGGCGGCTTTGCCATAATCAGGCTGCATTTACAATTCCTTTCAAGTAAACCCAAACATAACTGAGGGGAGCTGATGTTTGATTTTATTGTTCTAAATGCCATATTATCTACCAAAATTTTATGTGCAACATGAAGAAATGAAAATAAAAAACAAACAACCTTTTTCCTAAATTCAGTCCCAACTTTCATACGCAGTTTTTACCTGAAAAAACGGGAAAAAAACAGAGAAGCAAATGCAAAAGCTTTTTCTGACTTGAACATTTCCTTATTTCTCCCCTAAGGATATAAAAACTACTCCAGCAAATGTAGCATCATAATTGGCTATAATTGACTCTATCCTTCAATTTTTAAGGCAATCTATAAAATATGGATTGTTTTGTCAACTGGGAGACAATTTTGTGACACCACACTGTTTATCTTGTTACAGTGATTTCAGCTGCATTCGATATAATTTGTTATCTCTCAGACTACCTTATTTTGGCTGTAATCCTGCCCCTCTCTACATTCAATATACTGCACACTAGTTAGCTATACCACCAAATGTTCTGAGTGCTACTGAAGGGAGTCACTTGCTGAAGACCATTGCCACAGGGGATAACAGTAGCAATGATATGGCAGCAGGTGAAGCACAGCCATCAGGCAAGGAAGGTCTGTTCCAATCCATCAGTGTACTCCACACTATACTGTCATTAGTCCATCTTACAACTTGCTTCACGTGAATCAGAAGGGATGGGAGACACAAGTAAAATTAGAGGTTTAACCTCTTTGCTGCTGTTTTTCTATTATCCCTGTTGTTCTACTGCGTTTCCAACCTTTTAATGCAAACTGTTAACACGCTGTCTGTACAGACTGCTACCATGCCATGGCAGTTCTGCATCAGATTCTTAGGTTACAACAGTATGATGACCATTGAATGGAAATAACTGCATCTGGCCATTTCCATTTGCAGAAATAATGCAAACACCTCACAAAGGTATTGCCTTCAAATATAAACTCAGAACAATGGAATTGCCTTCTCTTTTTCCCTGTCTTCCAATAATTATTTATACATCTTTCTTTATGTATTGCAATACTTCAACTGAAAACCAAGGTAAGTAGAAGGAAAATAAAAATTAAGACTTAAAAAAAAAAATCCAAGTACGAATAACCATAAAATAATAGCAAATGATTGATAGAAACATTGATGTAATCCTGTCCATAGCAACAGTTTAATTATGAGCATCTTGGCAGCAAGCCTGCTCTGTGTGTTGATTTTCCCCAACAGAGAATGCCATACAATCCATCTTCGTGTTATGCGCTACATGACTACATGGAGAGGCCAATCAAAGGGAAACAAAGAACAGAGAAGTTGTAGTAAATTACTGGGGTGATACAGGAATAAGTACATAGGCCATGAATACTTTCACTCCTGAGGATAAGCAAGCCTGAGAAAAAGGAGGAGTAGGAAAAAAGTACCAGGAGGGTACTACCCACCACAAAATAGTACTATAGTCCTCAGTTACAGTGATTGCAGCATACAACATGAATGCTCCTCTCTGCCAAAATAACATGAATTCCTGGTACCCAGTTTAAACTGCCCCCTCTCAAATTCTTCCCAGGATCACAGTTGTGTTAAAGACCAGAAAAGAACAATTCAGACCTAGCAAAGCAGGACCCTCACCAGGGACACAGGGCTCACAGGCCATTGCTACATGAGACACTGTAAAGCAAAGCATTCCAAAAGGAGCAGATCTGCTGGGAGGAGCAGCTACTGCCAAGAACACAACAGCCACATGATTTATGGTTTCACTTCATGCTAATTCCAGCATGGTCCTGTAGACAAGACCATGTGCACAGCTGAGGATGGGAAGAGCACTTCTGGAGACCTTTTTTTAAGTTCCCACCACCCAGCATGCACCAGAGCATGTTTCAATAGTGCTCCATGAGACAAACTGAACTGTGGTAATCCAGCAGATTTGCTGAAAAGCCACACTCCTGACCCACGCTAAAATACAACTACAGTAGGCACATCATAGGGGATGCATAACACCATCAGTGAGGTGCAGAGTTCTCTCCGGTAAACTAGAGGGCAAGGAAGCAATAGCAGCAACTTTGTAATAAAGGTGTAAAGGGCAGTGACCTGAACATAAAAAGGCAGCAGAGCAGGGTTAGGAGTTTCTAAAATAAATGGTGAAATCTGATTGTGACTGTTTCTCAATGTACTTGCAGGTAATTTCCAGACAAAAACAAAAAATAGAATCATGTTTTACAATTAATCTTACTTCCAATTTCTATGTTGGAAAGTGTTTGTTAAAAAAGCCACGAAAAAATTATTACGGCAATATGTCACTCTATATGCAACTGCAATCTACAGTGCTTATTTATAAAAAAAGAACCCCTTATACTCCGTACCTATTTTTTTAAGCAACATTTAGGAAAATCTCTCTCAAGCAGCAGTTGAAGATTATACTATCTGCTCTTTATTTTAAAGAAATGCTCAGGAAATGCTCTGGTAATTTCTAAGCATGTGAACAAAGGTTTTGTGAAATCCTGTTAGGCTATTACACGTGGTGAGAAAACCATCAATCATTTCTGCAGCCTGGTGTCCACATTCACAACTTAACTCAATAAAGACTGTTTGTAGTTTCTATTAAGGTATGAATATTTTATATTTCTAACCATATAAATCGATAAGAATACTCATGTATGTGTATACATGGATCATACCATGTCTATGCTTCTTTAATGAATACACTGAAAACAATTTAGATATTTGAAATAACGGCACTCTACAAAAGAGGTTCCTAAAGTTTACAGAAATTCCAAGAGCCATGCTCAAGTCAAACACAACTATTGTTCCACTCAAAGATTTTTTTTTTTGCAGTTGTGTAACTATTTCCATCTCTGTGGATGCATCATACCACGAAAACACACTTTTTTATTAATAACGGATGTGTGGGCATGTTCTACCTACCGTGGATTACCTCAGAAATAGCTTTTAAACAAGCTTCAGTTTTAGAAACCAGGTGACTCTGTTCTACTTTCACTAGCTTTCTCATTGTATATTACTTTAAATATGGAAGAAAGATTTTTTGGGGGGAGGAGGGGGGGTTTTCAACCTAATGTTCAGATGAATACATTACAAAAACCTATTAAATCACAGCTCTAAACCAGGATTAGTTATGTAAGCTGAAAGTCCAGGTATTTTACCCACAAATTCAGGTCTTATATTTCAGCTCAGACAACTCAAGAGGTACTTTGGTTTTCTAAACAACAATGTACTTAGAGATGTCCATACCTGATAAAAACTTCCTTTGTGTATCAGCTCAAAAAAATTATTGTTTGATCATCTCCTTACCGTAGTGTCTCTCATAATAAACACATCTTCTAAAATACTTATGCGACTGTACTGATCGAATGATTACCTGAATAGAACACCCAGCTGATTACATTGAATATTCAGTTAGCTTATTTACCCTTCAATAGCTAGAGAATGTAACAAAAGAGGAACCCAGAGGAACTTCTGGTAAGGATGTTTTGTCAAGACATTAATCAAACCTAGAGTAATATGAGCAGTTACATCACTCCTCAATAAGTTCACCTTGATATTTTCATAAAAAGGGCATTTACAAAATCTTCAGAAAAAAAAAAAGAAAATTGATATTGTTGACATTGAACATCATGCCAGGGTTTGTGGAAGCGAGGGAAGACTGGAATCTGCTCTTAGGCACACAGAAATCCACAGTATGTATAGTGTTTTTGATGCATGTCTTTTAGTGGCACTTTTTGTTTGTGAAAAAAGAACTTTAACACATAAGAGTGACTCTGCTTCATAAAAAAGGTTGTATTTGAAAATGCTTAATAGCAGCTATGACACACAGGACATAAAAGTTTTGCAACTAACAAAATAATTCTGAAGTTCCAATGAAATTACAAATTAAGCAAATATATTTTTTAATGAACCATAAACTGAAATTAACGATTACAGAATACCCTAAAGATCTTAATGACTACTAAATCTAGCATTAAAGTTTGCGGACATTGAATCTTTTATTACTTCTGGTGCATTACTTCTGTGTGCATATCAAAGCACACAAGTCTGGCTGAAAGTATTTTTGCCCTATGATCTGTACCACAGCTTTTTGTCTCTAATTGAAAACCTAAATTAAAAAAACAAACCAAAAAACCCCAACCAAAACGAGATGACTACACATCAAATCTCAAATCAAAAAGCATGATTTGCCACTTAGGAATTCTTACACATTAGAAAAGACAGCAAACATCAACTAGTTCAGGATAGCTATCTTGTCCAGTCTCCCACTGGGCAGAGTTGAGAAGCTGAGGAAAAAATCCTTATGGAGGACATTCAGAAACATGAAACCTGGAGAAATGCTACTGACAATCTTTGCTAAAGGTGGACACACATCTGTCCAGTTATCAACTATGTATCTAGGTAGATGCAGTGGCTCAAAGTAAAAGGGCTGTTCAGTGAGAACCACAGTAAGACTCCACATAGTGAACTGCAGTGAAATTTGGTGATATTTTATTCTAAAAAAGCCCACTCCAAACAAAAAAACCCCACAAAAATAGGAAGACACCCACCATATGCTTCTGATTCCTCTGCTTGAGCTGGTTTTGATTAAAAGATTGAGAGGTATCGTAGCTTCAGTAAGCAGAAGACAACTGCAGTATCTGACAGAAGAACACTCATACAAAACTAACCTGTAGGACACCTCTCAAACCACATTAATTAAGTCCAACAGTGAATATGGAGCTTCTTACTAGGAACACACAATGAACACACCCAGCTATATTTCACTTATTTCACCCAGGCATCACAGATGACACTTTCCTGTACATCTGGTTTACAAGATTAACCTTTTAGAATATAAATACACATTGAGTTTATTTTGGCACAGAGCACAGACAAGATTCTCATTGAAAAACAGTTATTTTGGACCAGAACAGTGGAGAAAGCTTTTCACAGATATTTACATGTACTTGAATTAAATATTAAAATAGAGGTGAATGTTCTCAATAGGCAACACTTGTCTGAACTGTCTTCGATAATTGACACATCACAGAGGGCTGCAGCAAAAAACAGAAAAGGCGGCTATTTGAGGGAGCCAGCATATTTCTACAATTCAACACAATGCCAAATGTGCACCAGTTCGCATTTTGGGATCAGTTTAACTACCCCACTGCAGTGCTGAGCACAGGCTGTTAAGTCTTGCTTCTGACTACCTTAGGCCCACATGGATGCATCACTTCGGATTTGGGCAGTAACTTGGGTACCTCGCCACCAAATACTCTGTGGATTAATTGGACCTACTCAGACTAGCAGTATCTGGAGAAGCAGCACAAAGGTATATATATGTACTAAGATTTATAAATGAAATTAGCTAAATTAAATTAATGATCCTACAATAAAACAAGACAAAATTAATTAAAAAAATTCAAACCTGAATAGTGAAATCACATAGTGTAATGCAATTATTGCAATAAATAACCATGAAATTTCTTATAAGAACACATATTAGAGACTTGGACCTTGTTTAGGCACTGGCCCCTAAAGGAAAGGGTATGAAAGCTCTGTGTGAATTGAAATTGTGTTCGAGCTGACCAGCGAACATGAAAGGTTCAGCTCATCTCCATTATAAAACAAGTACTTACATTGAGGGTCTCATGCCAATTATGGAAGCCTGTTAAAAATACGTCTGATTAGATAATAAGCTTTTCTTTCACCCTTTCACAATCAGATAAGAATAAAATAAGACATTCCTGCTCTCTCCATGACATTCCATCTTACTGCATTTAAATTAAAATACACATTTGAAACACAAGCCTCTTGTCTGAAAAATACATGTCTGTGATGTGTTGGCCAGAAAGACATTTATAGGCTACAAACTATCATATTCTGACTACTCAGAAAAAAAATGTGTGTCTGGCTCTGCACATTTCTACATTACTTGGCCATACTCTCAGACTGGGAAAACGCTGAAGTAGATACAGATATCCATTAAAAATAGTAAAATAAAGGAAACTGAAACAGTATAGTACTGAAGCACTATGCTTTGCTATTTCTGAATGTTACTTATGTTTCTGGAAGCTGGTATATTTGATAAGATTTGCTATTGATTTTTTTTGGCTTCATTAATATCATCAATGGAGCACCAGGTTTTTTAAACCACACACTTATTTGCCAGATACATATTCAGTTGAGAATGCAATGGATACACAAATCTTCCAGCAAGCCTGATTTACCATATGACCAGACAAAAAGACAAAGCTTTAAAAAAATGGATTCTTTTCTTCTCTTCATTGGGCTACGAATGAAGCCTGCCTGATTCTGCTCATTCATTAGTCCAGCAACCTAGAACATAACAGTTTACTTTCAAAGCCTCGTTAGTTTGAATTTACCATCTTAGGTAGAGTGTAGTCAGAAAATACTTGATGTTTTAGACATTTACAGTCTATTCAACAGAAACCAACATTACTTCTTCAAGGCTTTTTTTTTTTTTAATTTGTTAAAATTAAAAAAAATTTCCAAGTGCAACTGAAAAAAAAAAAATCTCCAAACTATGAAAGTCAGGCATAAATCTAGGAAAGGGAACGGAAAGAAAAAGCCTCAATCATAAACAGAACAATTCTTTCTCTGTTCAGCAGACAATTTGAGATCCCATTTTATACATAAACACACCCCATATTCCAGTCAGTTGTTCAACTTCTAATAAAATTTCTTAACATAACAATCAGGATAAAAAATACTGGATAATCAGAGAAAACTGTATTGCTTTTGGAAATCATAAGTTTAATTTCTGTTTTCATATGTCTACCTGCTTCATACATATATATACCTTCATAAGCCTACCTGCTTCACATTTGTTTACATGGTCAAAGACCTTGTTTGTGCTCACACAGATTATCTTCTTCTAACAAGGCAATTGTAGCTTTGTTGACAAGGCTGGATAATGGTGTATCCTAACTTAGAGAGAGGAGAAAGGAGTCTATGGGTGTGAAGCATAAAGAAAATGAAAGAAGTACAGTGAACAAAAATGTAAAAGGGAAAAAAAAAAGTCATTAATATTCTAAATCTTCTAACTATGGCTCAATCCCACATCTTCCTCCCTGTGGCCAGATCTCTGTGCCTGTAGGGAACCCCATTTAATTCAGTGAGTTACATAAGGCTGTAGCCATTTGCAAATGTGCTGTCTGTATTTTTTTCCTTTCTTTGTCAATGCATTTTGAAAAAACAATAATAAAAACTACAAAACATAAAAGAAAAATCCTCCTGTCTCTCCCTTCCCCAAGGCCATTGTCTGTGGTGGTGAACTTGGCACAATGAATTTTCCACTTACTTCCTCAAGCCATTGGCCAAAGATCTGAATTTGCAAGGACTAGCAAACCATTTGTGGAAATAGGGAAAATTCCCAATCACTGCTCTTTTGAGTAGGCATAGTGAATTTTATTTTGAAAGCAGTGGTAATTTTTCAGGATTTAAATCAGTTCCTGTGGTCTGTAACCCTTCACTCTGACAGGAGCGGCTCTGCTGTGAAGCTCACGGCTTGCTTTACTTTCTCTGGCAAATAAGTACAGCCTAAAGACTGAAGAATAATTTTAATTCAGAGAAATTATATGCATGAGAAAAATACTGTTAAACAGAACTATTTGATTGCCATTAAAATTCCAGAAGGAATAAGCCATGTAGACAGGGGCTCCCTTTAATTAAAGTAGCAGAGACACAGGTCCAGATAGACCTGCCTCCTTTCTGCCTTTTTAATGCAATGTACTTATTACACTAAGTCCTACCAACACAAATGTGACAATCTGTATGGCAAAGTTGTTAAAACTGAAGACAAAGGTTCAGGTTAGTTTGATTAGCCCTGTCTACAGCCTTAAATGGAAAAGACAGAGATGTGTCTTGTTAAACTGAAGAATAAATTCCTCTTTCCACAATCGACAAAAAAGCTGGGGATTAAAACAAGGCATGCAGCACATAATTTTAGAAAAAATAAAATGCTTTACATTTATTTACTTGTAAATCATTATTTTTAATATTGAACAATATCCTGCAAGTGAGAAAAAAAGTTTCAGCCCTGACAGTCTGACACTGGCTCCTACAGCTCAGGCGCACAGCAATCCAGGCTGATGTTGCTATGCTAAGACTGTTCCTTGAAGCCACAAGAAGCCAGTGGCCTGCAGCCATACTATGAGCCTTGTCAGACAATGCCAATACTGCATAAAATAAGGTGACTGTTACTGTAGATCTCAACAAGCAATAATGGACACTGCTAAAAGCTTGAATATGAAATTGCAGTATTACCCTCTCTTCAGAGAGAGTTCCTTCAGCAGAAAGAAAAACCTTTTCCTCTTCTCCACAGTTGTCTTCCTCCTTCAGTAACATGCAATTTCAGTAAATAATATAATATGTTTCCAAATGTATAGAAAAAGCTTTTGTTTTTAAACATGTGCATTTTGGTACACAAAAAGAAGTCATACAGTGTTATCCTCCTATTTGTAATTGGCCCCTGAAATACCAAAATTATTCCCTACATGAATGCAAACACATGACAACACAAATTTTGTTTCAACTTTTAAAATTCAGTGTAGTGTGACCTTGTGACCTCTCTAAGCACAGATTTAAGTATTACAGAGGGAGACACTCCAACAAATGTAAGAAATGAATGGATAAGAATCCTTTTTTCCACCTCAGCATGCAGTCGTAGTTTCTGTAGGAAACATGCAAGTGTGCACCTCTCACGTAACAGCAACTTGTTATAGGTAATCTGCAATGGCCAGGTAAGAAGGGATTGCTTTTTGCTTTGATACAGTACAAAACAAAGATAAGAGAAGTAATGCTAAAACTATGTTGCATGCTTTTTTTTAAGAACAGACATCTTACTTTAGCTCCATTTCCTATAATTTTATGTCACTGTGTTTAGAGCACTTAGATAAGCAGAGTAAAAAAAATGGGGGACCAAAGTGAAGGGAGAAAACCCAATTATCAAATTTTAGTTATGCAACAACATTAAACATACTTTATTTTTTTTAACAGAGTAGGGATCCATTTCTGTGCTGATCAACACAGTATCACATATTCTGAAACAATATTTTGTAAATCATCATCTCTAGATAGCATGTATTTTGAAATGCTGTTATAATAAATAAAAAGACATTGTAATGGTGTTGTAATACTCCTGTCTTGTTTTTTGTATCAAACCTCTCTTTCCAAATGGGATTTAAAAGTCCTGAATGCTATATTTAAAGGCTCATTATTTTTGGAGGAGAGATTTCACTTATAAAGCTTTCTGGAGGTGCTACAAAGCTATGCACTCCAAAGCACTCCTCTGTGATCAGTCTGAAATATCTCAGAAATACTCCTAATTCCCTATTTTAAATATATTGATTTCAAATGTAATCTAATCAGCATTAAAAGTTATTTTATATAGTTTAAATATAAACAAAGCATTTCAAAATTATCTTTGGGAAATGTTTCCAATGAACTACAGTGAAATTGCTGTTGTTTGTTTTTTTTGTGTTAACAATCATGAAAATGTTGAGGACTTCTATTTTGTTCTGATTGGAATGAAAGTATTCCTCCTGAAACATTAAAGCTGTTTTTTCTTTAGTTCTATTTGGAATATTTATGCAGATTATTTCTGTCATCTGATAAGCATACAGCATACTTCAAATTGTAATGAAGAAGGGGAAAATGAGTTGTGGCATAGTCTGCTTAGAAGTATATACCTCAGGCACAGTTACATCAGTTAAGTCACAAGCCTATATATCTGGTAGGACTGGGACTCAGCTAAAAAACTTGCATATGCTTACAATGGGAATTTCTGCACCTCAGTACAGAACAAATCCCCTACCTTACATGCATGACAACTCACACAAGTCCAAGTTTTCACCAGCAAAACTGCAAGAGCTTCTTGAATTCCGCTACTGAATATCTTAGCACTATCTTTATCTTACTCTTACTGAATATATTGAATCTCCAGGCCATTCACTACCCACAAATGAGACTGGCCAAAATCCCTAGAGGCTCTCAAGCCGTAAGAAAGCTCTGACTGCCTAAGGCCATCGTCAGATGCATTGCCCTGGATGCATCTGAGTGGGGTGAAGAGGTTATTGCTTCCAGCTGCTCGATACTCAGGGAATCTGCAGAGGGGGGCGAACAACACCCCTCAGCATCACCAAATACACACTGTCAAAACAACAGGTTAAAAAGGCTTTGTTATCAGAAATGCACAAGGGACTGTTTGGACAGTCCAGGTTAGGGAGCGGCTACCTGGCACACACGGGAGGGCTGGGACAGGCAGCTGGCAGCAGAGCAGCCTCTTATATGGCTCTGCTGCTGCCAGCGGGGCTTGTATGACTGCAACCCTCAGCTGCCAATAACACAGAGTTCAGCACAATTCCCTGTTCATTCAAATCAGCACCAG
The DNA here is from genome assembly GCA_013390005.1 of Calyptomena viridis. Lineage (NCBI taxonomy): Eukaryota > Metazoa > Chordata > Aves > Passeriformes > Eurylaimidae > Calyptomena > Calyptomena viridis. The sequence continues at coordinate 65,742 of WEIV01027626.1, read as the reverse complement.
GATAGGAAACACAACCCTTTTTAATTATTGAAAGAAATAATTTTCCTCCTAATAGAAGCTGTGGCACTTAGACAGTGCCAAATGCAAAATCTATAGGACCTTTAAATGACAACAAGGCAGAGTAGGTCCCTGCCACCAACTACAGAGAGCACTACCAGCCACAGGAGAGAACCTGATGGTTGGGGCTGCTTGCCTAAGCCTTTGGGAGGATAGAAAGCTAAACAGTGCACCTAAAGTCAGGAGCCACCTGCAAATGAACCCGCAAAGTAACCTACATCTGAATCCTGCCCTACACCAAAATCAGAATTAATCTCTTTTTTTATTTTTCCATTTTTGCAAGAATGTAAAAATTAGTATATGGCTAATCTTTACCAGAATTAGAAAATATTTAGAAACTGGTAAGCACCGAAGTTGATGTTAACAAGTATTAACAGTGTTAAAATGTACAAAACAATTTCACATGCACTGACTATCCTTCCACGTTTTATTTCTTAAATATGAGATACAAAATCTTTGCAGACAGGCTACAATTATGACCAAGTATCTGTCAAGATCAGAGGCACATGACAATGTTACTATTTAATGTCTGCAGTAATTTTTAGTGCAATACTTCCTAAAAACACCATCTGACTTTTTGTTACTCTGTTTATGGTACTATGCACAACATGGTGTAGAGATACTAACAAAATACCATAAATTCCATTTCTATAATGCCGGTATACATACAACAGAATAGAAAAGTGAAAACAAACCCACAAAAAATGCCCAACAAAACAGAATGAAAGGGGAAGGAAATAAGATATAGCAGTGAAGACTCAACTATACATTCCAACAGAATAAAAGCTTCCAAACTTCATCACAAAGTGATAATGGAGATGAAATAACATCTTGAAGACTGGTATATAACTTATCTAACAATTGTATAAGAGTAACAGATACCCATATTATGCAAGGCATTCTCTAACTGACTTGTACTTGAAAATTAGGGTACATTCAGTCATTATTTCCCATACGAGAAGATAATTTTTATCCAGTAATTACCTGAAAATACAGCAGCTGGGATTTTAGCAAATGAAATCAGTTTTGTTCCCAAGAATTATCAGACCACATATTCAATGTATTGCTAGAAAACTCCCACACTTTCTTTGGGCTGTAATACTGCAGTGGCTAAGGAGTTTTGACAAAATAGGCCCATTATTATTTAATTCCTAGAAAATGTAATTTAGAAGATGAAAAGAGGACAAAAAGAATAGGAAAAAGCCACAAAGATTTGGTAAATATCCTGAGATTATGGACATTCTTCACCCAAAAAGAAGATACAGCTTCAAGTATTTTGTGAAGCTTATGTGGAAATGGTTGCTAAAATATACTTTCAAAGAAAAAAACTTTACAAAACAAACTGGCACCCCCTCTAGGCAGCAGCTCCTTTCGACACCTCTACTAATCCTACAGCTCTTGTTCAATAGCCCTTCTCACCTCTGAGGAGGAAGCAAATTGTGAAGTTGAGCGGCACTGCTATGGGACACCACCTGCTGTGCTATCAGCAGACTTCCACAAATAATTAGAGCTGCCTGCAGCCATCCAGGACTGTAAAGTCATGTCAGTGACACTTCCCACTAGTGGTTGTATGGCTGAGAAAGGGGCAGCTATGAGAGGTTTCCAGACTCCTGTACTCTTACCTTGTTCAGAGCAGGTCTCAGTTGCACTAGTTAAAATAATAATGGTCCCTAAGGTCTTGCTGACTCTGGTAATGCCACTCTTTTCTATGTCAGTGCCATTGAACGTGTAGTAGCAACAGTGGGAGTGAAAATGTCTTTATGGAGAAGGAGACAAGTTTTTCTTTCATTACTCCATATAAATTGCACCAGCATCTATAGCTGCATTTATTTGCCTCATCTGAAGCACAGTCAAAAGCATACAGAATCTATTGCCAAAGGTCAAGTTATGATTCTTACTTTTAATGAGCATGAAGTTGCTCAACCCTCTAGGGTAGGATTCCTTCAAAGGAGTCATTCAAGTCTGTTGTGCCCTGAACACAGGACCTAATTCACTCATAGCCCTAAATTTAAGCACATTTTAAAGCCATGTTAATTTAATTTCACCCACCTGTCACCAGATTAGAGAATTTAATGACTTGAGCACTACAGTGGATCTAGACAACAACTCTGGAAATAAATTTTCCGAATCAGTAAAGGTTCTGGTAGAACTCTTATAAAATTTCTGTATTATGGCCACTGTCAACATCCACAACCCATGAGAGGGAAGAAAAAAAAGCAGAATCACACATGAGGATTTATGATAACAACAGCTGATGCTTGTTTTCTGGCCTTACTTTTTATTTTCTTCAAAATAGCTGACAACTGAAAATGTCTTACACAATTTCAGACATAAAATTTTCTTTCAGGTTTCTTTGACAAGGATATTCCTCTATTCAACTTAGTTTGGCTTACTTGGAGAAATCATTTCATCTACTTGCATTTTAGTGTGAATTTCTCAGACAAGCTACTCACTGAAGTTACACAAAGCAGAGTATCAGTCATCAGAAAAAATTAAATTAATTCAAATAGAAAATAATTTTAAAAATATGGCAAAGGATCAGTCATACACAAGAAAATGTCTTTTTTTAAATACAGAAATAGTAACATTTTGGACAAACTTACGAAAACAGAATGAAAAGTAAATTCTAGTAGCAATGTTATGGAGATTTTATGTGCATCAGATTACTTAATAGTTGCTATGCATCACGATAGTATTTTGAAAAACAGAGATGTTAGATAAAAATAGGATCAAAATTTTGCGCATGCAGCTTAACAGAGAGGTTCATAAGCCATGTTGAGTAGAACATCAGAAAGTGAAATACTGTATTTCAAATATACAGGATAAAAAGAATGCTGGGAAAAACCTGTAGCACGGAATGACTTCCAGGCCTGGAACAGAACGTTATCGAAATACAAATGTTCATGTCAATGTACAGAGGTGAGCAGTCAGCAATACTCTTGACAAAATTGAAGATACAAAAGCATGAAAAAGCTTCATTAATTTTGAGTCTGCATCATACAAAGCTGTGATATATACTGAGCCCTGCGTACATGTCCTCTAAAACAAAACTAGAAAAGTCCATAAATACACAAAAGAATAACTTAGGAAAAGCCAGAAATTCCAATGCACAGTAAAACAGAGCAGAGCTCTCCACTGACCTTCGAAAGCTAAATAATATGGAAAATATAATATTTCACCTTGTGGGGACATGTGAAAAAAGCTCTTCTGTACATATAGATGTGGCTGATAGACAAGTTTAGCTCCTTTCTACAGCCAAGTTCCAAGGACTGTACTTTCACTTCTCCATTTGGGTCAGAAAGTATTCTTTGAGATATACTAAAGCTTAGTACTTTTAAAATACATAATGACCCATATAGCAGAAGAGCAATCCACTCACTGGCAACATAGTCTATTCTACAATGACACTCAACACAAAGAACAACGTGAAAAGTACAAGAACCTTCCTGAAGTAGATGCACAAACCTGCGTATTAATTTGCCAAGACTGAAATCTTTTATTCAGCAAAGAAATAAGTCTGCAAAAGGGAAACGCCTCATTATGCCTTAAACCACATTACTGATGCAGACTAGAAGGCTAGCAACAAGAAAAACCCCAACAAAACCCCCAAATCCAACCAAACAACCAGTTAAATAAAAAAAAATACCCCAACCAAAACACCGAAAACAAAACCCACAGAATTCAGATTCCACAAAGAATAATGAATTATAAAAGCCAGGTCATACTTGGGCAAACAGAACTTAAATCAGCTCACATCCAGAATATTTTCTTGCAAAACTGAAAAATGCTTAAACTAAAAGCAGCTCTTCTATGTCCGACTTGCTAAAAAAAGAATCAGCTTTCCATTGCTACTGCACAAAGAGACATAAAGACGTGGATGTGGTGGTAAGGTACCATGTCCCCTCTGAGAAACATGACAGCTGCAGGAAAAAAAAGAGAGCATAGATAAATACTTAATGAGATGACCAAGTCTTATATGCCAAGAAGTTCAGTGATTTGTGCTGATCCTTTGTTGCTTTTCAGTGGTTGTAGGTCTCGAGACAAAATAAGTCTTTATGCCTCTGATTAACTCTGAAAAGGGAAAAAAAGCTCCAAGAAGACAACCCTTAGGGCGCTAGTGACTGAGCGATTGTCAAGAGCACAAAGTTCACTTGAATTGTTTTATAGCTCCTCATTCAAGCTAATAAGAAATACAGGAACACAGAGTTCACCTACAGCCAGGAGTGTGAAAGGGGCTGGAGGAAGAGTCCACTACAGAAAAAGTGAAAGGGGCAGCAACACCAGATACAAATAATTTTGGGAGGATTCAACACATTGTGTCTCAACAGCTACTACAATGTGATAGGTTTCCAGTAAGCTTTCCCAAACTGTACAGAGTTCATGAACTCTATTTGATTCAGAGATGACAAGAACATGCTGGAAACACATAAAGGACACCATGGAATTGTATAACACTGTAATAACAGGAGGAATGAAATGAGTCAGAGATGTTGGATCATGCACATTCTCAAAAATGATAATAAAATAACGATGACCAGTCATGGAAACTGAAGCAAAGAAGTGTGGAAGCGTGACAGCATGATGAGCTAGTGTGGGTAGCACATACTGCTTTGCTGGACAAAGTGGCCATGGCCCTCTTTTGCTTTGAGAAAACATCATTTTGAAAACACTGCAGCCCTATTTGTCATCACACAGACTTAAACCACAAAACTCTGTTTTTTTAGAAGTTTTGCAATAATGTATGTATGTAAGTCAATGTAAGACATCATAAAAAAACCCCCACAGAGTCTTATGTTATCATAAACAACCAGATTATAAAACATGTAATGCTTAGAAGCTGCAAATAAACAAAGCACCTAAACATTAACTAATGTTTTCATGAAGTAAGAGATTTTATTCTTGAACACAAGACACAAAATATTGGCATACGTTTCATGTAAAAAGAGATGTCACTGTTTAGTAGTTACATACGGGGCAAGATGATTGTTTTAATCTCAAAAAATAATTAGAAAAACCTGAAACTGTTCAAAAACAGAGACAACATTAGAAATACTAATATGTGGAAAATACATGGTAGAATAAGACGCAGTAATAAAAACACCACTTTTTCATATTTAGGTTTCACAGAAAGTGGAGACATTTCAGGAAATTAACTTTTATAGCACTGATATGAGAGGTTAGGGTTAGTGTGAGAAAATGAACATGACACTAACTGGAGCATGCACAAAAGCCAGAAGCTGGATAGACTGGGTCCCATTTTGATCAAAAGCTGGAGTGCCACACACACCAAACATGCCTGCCAGCAGGTCAGGCAAACTGGTCGGAAACTTTTGATACTGTCATAAAAACACAAAAGAAAACAAGCTGTATTCTTGTTAATTTTATGGAGCAGATTGATTCAATTTCTAACGGAATGAGGGCAAGTTCTTTCAGTAAGGAATCCCAAACAAGGAGACACAGAAAGACCAAGCTTTCAAAACCACATGCACACAGAAGTATGGGAGCTAGACAGCAAAGTCATCAAGGCTAAGGTGCAGAAGCAAAACATCTCCCTGCCTCTAGCAGCTGTGCCAGATGCCCATGCATGAGGTTCGCCCCATCTTTGCACACTGAGGTACTCCTCCAGAAGTCAGAGAAATCCTGATGAAAGCCAGTCTCTGCTGTCCTTTCAAGGCCATGTCCTACCAGTCTGTGACACATACTGGTGTCGCTGTATAGAAATATATTTCTATTCAGTATATATTTTGTATGACTGAACTTGGCAGTTCTTGCTAAACAGACATCCCTGATCACCAGAATGCACTGACGGGTTTTGTGTATTAGGAACCACAATAATCCTCACGAGTCACTGCAAAAAGAGAATTTGTCTTCCCAGAGCTGCTTCTGCTCAGACAATACTATAAAAAAAACTGTCTGGTCTGAGGTAATCTTGTCTAAAGAAATTTTATTCCTTATCACTGCAACTGGAAGCAAACACAGCCCAGCTTCTGTCCATCTACCCTGGCAGACAGAGCATCCTCCTGGAGGGACTCTCCAAGGCTCCAGCTGAACTAAACAAGCCAGTTTGCAGGACCACCCTGTTGCAATGGCCTCCTCCACTGCCTCTGTCCCACTGGCTCTCCACTGGCACAGCCACAACCAGCACAGCAGAGGCACCCCTTGGAGCAGTGTGCTCCGCACACCCTCATCCAAATGAACACTTTACCACCAGACAATGACATTTTATTTCTAGCTGTTAAACGCAGTAATTTGAATCAGCATCTGTTTTCAAATAATTACAATAAATCTGGATCCTAGATCTGGAATCAATTTATACTGTTGTCAATGTGACTAAAATCAGTAGAATTTAGCTATAAAAGGCATTTTTCTAGCACTGGGATATTCTTTAGATGGTAAAATATAAGAAATGGTCAGCCAGGAACATGACCTATAAATTTCATTCCCTTTTTTTTTTTATATTGCGTCTGAAATTCGATTTTTTTTTTTTAAATTTAAGAGAAGTGATAAGATTTTATAAATTACAGAAATATGCCTAACGATAAAGGAAAGGCAAGCAAATCCAAATGCATATCTTTTTGCAGTTTCTCCTTCTAAATCAGCCAACTAACAGCTTAGCTAAAGAGAAAATAGGAACATTTGGTGTTTTACTCATAAATTAAAATCAAAATATATAATAGAGATGTGACTGAGTCATCCTTTCCCATTTTTCATATATGTTTTGTTTTATATTACAAGCTCTTCATGACAGGGCTGTGCCTCTACATGTTTGAAAAGTGGTTAAGTATAAAGAGGTTCTAAAGATGTGTAGAGACTCATGCGACTACTAAAATATTAATATTTTATACTTAATTTTAATATTTAATATTAACAATATCAAGATCAGCAACAAGTATCTCTGTGGGGCTGTCATAGGTGTAATCTTGGTGAGGGAGAGATGCTCAAGAAAGACTGGATCTTTTTGTTTTATAAAACACTCATGTCTATGGATCCCTCCAAGCTGCATGGAGAGGGTCCTCTTGGCATCCTACCTCTGTACACGACAGCTGCCACTGACTGTATTTCACACCAAAAAAAATGCAGGCTTGACAAGGTCTGCATTGGCACTATACAACTCAAAAAAAAAATTTAAAAGGAAAATAACTCAACTGCACCATATGCTCCAGCACAAGGCAAGGGCTGCCGTAAGTTTCATATGTACACTGTCTCCTTTACCATTAGGTTAAATCCTTCCCACTCATACCTAAAATTTTTGTATTGATTTACTGTAAGAAAGTTATTAAATGTCCTAATTTGATCTACCCAGAGCAAGAGAGGGTCATCATATGCTTGGCTGCTCCTGATTCACAGTTCAGGACATGGTGAAGCACATACTGCACTGAAATGTATGGCACAGTTTTCATGTTCAACTGAATCTCACATAGAAGCTACAGCTGTAAGTTAGAGATAGAAAAGACTTACTAAATTATCCCTTTCCTCTCCTTTTATATGTGTTATTTCTCAGTGCTGCGTGCAGTCTACTCTTAAAAAAATTCTAGGACTTAGATAACTTCCTCCAGTAAATGCTATGCTTCTTTTATTCTCCAATCTATGCATTTTCCTAACATATACTGTAATTTCCTCCCTTATTCCTATTATTTCTGGATATATATATCACTTTAGAAAATGTTCTTTTCTTTTCTACTAATTACACCTCTCTATATCTGCCAGTTTCTCCACACTAGCTTGTCTTTTTCCAGCATATGGACTTCCTGTAAGAATTCCTCAATGCTTACGAAAATCCTCATGCTGATGCTGAAACACAAGACATTTAAACAAGGATCAACAATTGTAAGGCTGAGTTCATAAAGCTGTCCTTAATCTCAAACACACTTAAGAATAATCGTATTCGCTATAAACAAAAAATGCACTAAAATTGTAAGCCTGAGCTAGATGTACTGAATTCTTGATTTAATTTTATAGCAGAGGACAATTACTGCATGAAGAATGCACTGGCTTTACCTTACTAAATGTAGGATACAATTTCCTTGTAAACAAACACAACCCAACAAAAAAGAACTAGTTATTCCCACATGCCATAGTGAACAGCGACCTTTATGAAAATGATTTCCCAACAGGCCCAAGTGTCACTTCCTAAGTGTAATTAGAGAAACAGTACACAATGCCTCAAGGTTGGACACTGAAAAATATTAAAAGAATTAAAATTTCTTTTGGTGAAGAAGGTTGATCAGGATATAAGACAGGTCCAAATCACAAAACTTCTGTTGTATCATCTCATTTATTGTACATACATCTAAAATCACAGAAGTATGTTGGCTTCTGTAAATTTAGATTGACCAACTGAAACCTTAATCTTCCATAGAAAGTGAAAGCTTCTCAGTATATGAAAGCAGATTTATACAAGATTTGGTATTTGGAGCATGTCAATAACCCAATGAACAAGTGTAAAAAGGTGCAAAAAGATGGAAAGATATTAATTGAATAGACAAAAAGAGAAGCAATGACTGAATTACAAGCTTGTTTTTTTATCCTTGTCTTTTTCTTTGTTTGTGGTCAGCTAAAATAGTTAATTTAAATTTTATTCCTTGACTGAAAAACATCACTCACTAATTTCCTTTATGACTTGGTAATGGAATAAAGAATTTTCAATGCCTCAATATTCTGTAATCAATACACTGGCCTTTCCATCACAAAGCAATGATGGCACATTTAGAGAGCAGTATATTCAATTAGGGTTTTGGGGTTATGAAGAAAATGCCATGAAAATAAAAATAATAATAAAAAGCCAAAGCTATAAATAGACACGGAAAACAAGCATATTTCTTTTAGGCATAGATTCCTAGATTTATTTATAAAGAATGTAACTATGCAAAACCTAACATTTTTAATATCACAAATGAGGAATATTACTTCCATTTCAAAAGAAATGCCTCCCCCAATGCTTTTCCCAAACATTCAAATCCCAGCTTAATAAAAATAAATAGCATCCCTCATTTCTTCAAAATTGCCAATTTGATATCCAATGGTTTGCTGTTCTAACAAGATACAAGCACTTTGAAATTCCACAATTATGTATTCATGTGCTAGGAGTCAGAAACATCTTTTTTTTTTAGCGGATGTGGTGAATATAATAAATATATTTATGATTCTAAAATTTCAAGACCTTGCTTTTGAACCGTGAAAACAGCATAATGGCAGATATTAAAGGCCACTGGAATCATCACAAAACCATCATAAAGGCGAAATCTTATTCCCTTGGTATGTAATCTCCACAGTCATTTGCAACCACTTTCAGCAGCAACAAGATACTAACTCATTTTTCTGTTATGTTTGCAATCTTACTTACATAGTGAAGCTACAGGTGATTTTGTACAAAGAAAAGAATTTAAAGAACAGCTCCAACACCATGTAATTGATGTCTCAATCCAAATTACAAATGTTGTATACTTCAAATAGCTTAAACACATGAAATTCAATATGTATCAGAGGAAATCTTTACACACAGTAAACTGAACACCACAACTTACACTGCACATGTAAGTCATTCACATACAGCCAACTAATTCAAAGGCCTTAAGAAATGATGTCTTAAAGTGACTTTAAATTTCCAAAATTACTAAGAAAAAAGAAAATGAGGAGCTATTTAACAATTTAATAGTGGAAACTGTGTTGAATTTACCAAACTACAAGGACCAACTTTTTTTTTTTTAATATATTAGAAAGTTTAACTAAGAATGCACTTGAGGCATTTTTTGGTTTTCTTCATTTGACTGCTAGGTGGTAGTCACACGCACCCAGATCTTTCAGTGAAACATTTAAAAGGAAATGACAGCTTTCAGTTCAACATGAAGATATATCTGAAATTTCTTACTTAGCAGCATTTAGTGTCATAATCATCCAGAAGCAAGATCTTAACTATCACAAATCATTTAAAATAATACAATAGCATGAGGACTCCTGAAAAAAAAGTCTCAATTTGTTTCATATACCACTTAGGAACATAATTAAGTATGTATTTGATAGCAGCTATTTAGCATAAGAAGACTTCTAATATGCATATGTAAGTGTCTGGCATAACATTTACATCAGACATTCTCAACAACGTGTATATATTTAGCAATATGACATGAGATGATCACTATGAGCAGTTTGAAGCTGACATTTAAGAAGACATTAATAGCAACACTAGAAACATGACAAACCTTGGGCAACAATAACAGAAAAGTAAAATGAAGCCGTTATAATTAGGTTTCCAAAAATAAGTCCATCTTTCAGTCATACCCTTCTGCCACTGTACTTATAGGCCCTTCATAAAGGAGTACAAAATTTTTTGACTGTTAAACATGCTACAATTAGGGCAGTTAAAAGCAACAAGGCTAGAGTTCCCAAATAATTCAGTTTACTTTGCATAGGTTCTAGAATATTTTAGTCCCACAAAAAGGCCTTCACTGAAAACTGCAGGATGACACCTGCAGACACACACTTTCCCCTCTGTGGATTTATGTCATGACCGAGGATTTTAAGAGATTTAACTTCATAAAGTACTGAAGTCAACCAGACAAATGTCATCACAGTTAAAACACAAAATAATTTCAGAATATGTGAAATAATGAAGGTTACTTGTCAAAACCCCTCACCACCATTTGGAACCGCAACAGCAGCCCTTGGCATATAACCAAAAGAAATGGACTCATCAAGGTACTAGCATTGTACAAAGAGTACTCAAAAATTTCCTACTGACAATAGGAAATATTAAAAGCCTTTTGAGGCCGTGCAGACTTGAGGTGGCCACAGACACCACCTGTGGGGTCCCATGCTCTGGCAGAAAATTACAAGGAGATTTTTCTGACGATGAAAGACCTTGAAGAAATGGTTATCTGGCAAGGTCTTCTGCCTTCTGTACAATATGGCCTATGCCACTCCGAGCCCATGAAAGCTTCTGAGGTTTTTTTTTTTAATGTGGGCTGACAACACATCCCATGCATCCCTGTCAAAATGGAGGACAATGCCTGCTTTTGCAAAGCTGCTAAGAACCAGCAGTAAAACCATTTACAACATAATTAAACACTATGACAGAGAACTTGTAAGATTCTTCTTCAGATAACATTAGGTTTGGTTACAAAAAAAAAAGGCGCAAAGAAATTACCATGTAGAAATTTAAATGGGCATTGGCACTTACTAAGTATTTCCAGTAGTGGATTTGGGAGCATTTCTGAAATACTGACTTGACAAAAACTCCCTGTATGCCAGCAAAAGGGTCTGGTAAGAGTTCATAGATCTGGCAACCTGCACCTCATGAAATGGCGACCAGCATTTTCGTGCTCAGTATTAGCCTGGAATGAAGCCTCAGAAATGAAAGCACACTTAGTTTGATTTAACCTGGTTTCCTAATCCACTCTCAGCAAAGATTAAGTACAAGGCAGGCTACTGTGAACCTGCAATTTATCTGGATTATCAGCTCTCTTTACAAATATCTCCTGCTTTACTAAGAATTAACTTTTACACATGAAGTTGCCTTGTTCAACCCACACTGAATTAAAAGCAAGAGTTCATATCTGTCTGTGTTCTAATGAGAAGAGAGTGGACAATTCACTACAAACAAATAGTCAAGTACAAACAAGGTAAATGAAAAAATAAAATGTTTAAGAAACAATAAAAAAGTGATTTTTCTTATGTTTCCTCCCTTTGGCTGAATCAAGTTACATTAAAAATTCAATTTTTGAAAGCATTTTATATTTAAATTGGTAAATGAAGAGTACTGTGGAAAATATAAAATTTTATCTTCTGATAGCAATTTTAGCTTTATCACTAAACAGGCACCTCTAACAATTATTTATCTCCCATCAAATTTTGCAAAACAGTTCAGCATATTCTTTACACTTGATCTGAACCTCAGTCAACCCAATGAAATGCAAGTTTTGCACTAAAGATACAGAGTATCTTCCTGTTTGCAGAAGAGGAATGAAATAAATGAAATGCATCACACATTTCAAAGCTTTGCTCAATATCAATACTACATTCTCTAAACAAAATTTTGTTTGCTGACATATCGCACTCACTGTACATTACTGTCAGTAAAACTAATTGAATAGTTGAAGTCAAATGATATCCTGAGAAATTTGCTTCTTGGGCATTGTCTCTTTTAAAACAAACCAGACTTGAAGATGAAGACATTCTTGCACTCATTCAAATTTCAAGCAAGCATCAGACCCAGCACCATACAGGCTCGTTGCCTATAGGCTGTGTGCTCTCACTGCCCACGGGCCTTGTAGGCTTTTCACAGTGACCTGCTGCCCAAAAAGGCTGTACAGCCTGATGTCATGTCTAACAGCTCTCACACTGTGGTAATGTGTAATTAGCGTATATTTCTCTCTGTATATTATTGTTCTGTTACTTGGTATGTTCTGTTACATCCCTACCCCTCACCCCAGATGGTTTGTCCCCCTCCCTTCTCCTCCCTTCCCATTGGCTGGAGCCCCTATAAGAACCATAGGCTGGAAATGGGAAGGGCTCTTCCCTGGTTATCCCTGATAAGCTTGGACCCTCCACGAGGCCCGGTGCCTCTGGAGTGAATAAACTTGTATTATATATAACCATGGAGAGCCGCCAGCATTTCCTTGTCCTCCGTTTCCCTCAGCCATCCCCGGGGAGTGCAGGGGCACACTCTGCAAGCCCTGAAGAAGCCTCCTCCTACCGGTGCCCGAGGCCGAAGCAATGCCTGGGCTGAAGAAGGAATGAGGCAGGACAGGGGGAAGGCTACATCACACTTATCAAAGCCATGGAATGAACCGGAACAAACCTGAGCTCTCAAGACAAGCTTCTAATCAATTAGCAAGAGCCTACATTAAAACAACTAAAATGCAGAATGACCTTACAGAAATACTGTTTGTCAAATAAGCCTTATTACAAATAGCCATGGTAGGTTTGAGCTGATGTTTTCCACTATTAATCTCCTCTTCTAAATATCCATTTGGTTGCCATTTTGGGAAATGGCAAAGCTGCACTACCATAAATGAATGGATCAGGAGCACATGCAATCCCTTTGCCCAGCCTTTCTTCTCTGGCAGGATTAAATGGGATCTCTCCTCTGAATTTTGGTCTCTCTGCATCTTCTTTGCAAACTCACAAAATTAAGCACTAGGAGAGAGTTGGGATGACTCAACATAAACCCTTTTGTTTATGGAAAAAAAAATAAAAAATTGAGCAATTAATTCTTTGTTGCTTCACTAGTTTTGTCCTTCATTCCCTGATTTTGTCCAAGAGATTATAAAATCAACATAGCACTAAGGTTGAGGGACCAACAGCAAAGAGATTCATACATTGAGAGCAAAGAATTTTGCATTGGTTTTTGGTTTGTTTTTTTTTTTTTTTTTCCCCCAGAATAAAGGTTTGGGCCTTTAATTTCTCATTCTTTCAAAATATTTCATCATCTCTAACCTGTGAGTAACCAACCGTGGATACTGTATGACATTTACATGGCATCTAGCTCTGCCAAAGTGATTGCAGACTGTCATTTTTCCTTAGGGGTACATGCTACAGAAGAACTAGGCAAACATTCAGCTCTGTGAAAATCAAGCAGTTCAGCTCATCTCATTCTGCTCTAAAGACTAGCTATTAAAGGAGCCATATTATTTAAAAATACTTGCATGCAAGCACCTTGTGCAGCTGTTTTGAGAGGTGTTTTTAAGGAATAAATAGTCTCTGAAAATAGGAGGGCAATGAGATTGAGCAGCAGGGTCCTGGGGAGAGAACCAGCTGCAGCCCAGATTGTACTGTAGCATGTTCTTCAGGCAGGACTGTGCTCCTGTGCTGCCAGGGCACAGTAGCAGCAAGACACAGACAGCAAACTCACAGGGTGTCTGGGATAGATTCCTTTCATTTTTCTGTGGAGAAAGCTACTACAGCTGCTCAGGTTTACAAGTCTATTGTAGTGATTTTTTCTTCACAGCAATTGCACAAATGTGCACAGTAAGCACACTGAGGTTCAAATAAGAGCAGGACAAGTTCACTCTCATATCCCACCGGGCATCCCGAAAACTAAATAAATAGCAAATACGCTGCAAGTCAGCACTGAAACCTTCACTTTCACCGATACTGCAACCATCAATGTACATGTTTAACTAATGTCTGTGCCCTACATACATAGCAAATGCAAGGAAAAAACCTTAAAGAACGAAAGGTTAAAGTGGAGCACAAAATCAGATATTTCTCTGCAGAAACTCAAGCCATTTTGCCACTACCAATGTCTTCAGCTGAATGCTAAAGATGCAAAACAGGATGCAGGATTTTAAAAGATCTCAGGTATTCGACATCAGTGCTATAAACAAAGTTATAGTTTAAGGCTGAGTTATTCTCATTGTCTGCCACCTTTGAACAGGGATCACTTCACTTTACCTTCCCCCTGCTCTAGCAAGCCATTTCTGCCTCTCCCTCTCTGCTCTTTACTATGCAACTATCTGCATGGAGAACTGATTTGACTTGCTAATCCAAGAGAGAACTATTCCCTTTTTCTCCCCCTACCTGTTTTCTTCTGTTGTTGGTTTTTTTGTTTTTGTTTTTTTTTTTTTTTGGCAGCAGTGAACTGTCAGCTCAAGATTGGCTCAAGCCTTAGAGAACAACTCTGTCCTAAAGATTTAAGGTCACAATGGCAGGAACAACTTCCCTTTTTTTATCTTCTCCTGTCCCTGAGAACAGTCATTGAAAATCCTGTCTATTACACTCATACGAGAAGCTTCTATATAATAGAAAGGCTTTGAATCTTTGACAAAATCTTGTTCCACTTGCAAAAACTGGTCCCCTGCAAATTTCAGTTAGTGAAGAACTTGTCTGTTCTAGTACCAGACCCTATCACAGTTTGCTTTCCTTACGCTGCCAGTGCAAGTGGGGCCTTTGCTAAAATCTGACACAAGCAGGAGCCTTAATTCCCACCTAAAGCAATCAACTAGCAGGACAGAGTAAATAGGGCAATGCTTGATAAATGTAAAGCGTTGGGTAGCCTGCATGTTGGCAGAGCACATAGCAGCAGCAGCAGCAGGGTGACAAGTGTGAGAAGCTGTTACAGACGAGTAAATGACAAGCTAGGAACTAAAAGCCATCTTAAAACAGTATCCTCAAAGACACGGAAGCATAAGGTTTTTGTTCAGATCTATGCAGCACTGCAGTTATTTGGGGAGTTGCGAAGTACAGTAGGTTATCTTCACTTTATCACACCAACCACCTTTATTTGGAAACAAAGACCAGTATTTTATTTTATTCCAGTTAGTCTACGCTCTAGGTCAGGTTTTGAAGCAAAAAAAGGAAGTAGTAACAGAGTAGCTCTAGAATTGGGATACCAAAATTGTAGCTGCTTAGATATATGACAATGATTTATGATTATTGCTCTAAAGAAATACTTTTCTTTAAGGATTCATCTTATCTGCTTCACAGATACAGACTTTCTGCAAGAAGTTTACATTTGTTTTTCTTTTTTGGGGGGAAGGCAACACTAGCCAGTTACAATGCTAATATGCAGTTCTTAGTCACAATATCCACAGTATCTCTTTAGAGGTGCTCACAGGTAATCCAAAAGCATTTTGAAGTCAAAAAGTACTACTAACTGAAATATTGCAAGGTTCATAGCTTTCCTGTAAGAATGCAAACTTAATCTTAGAATACATTACTTAATAATTATCTGAAATTTGAAAAGGATTTGATCCTTTCTCTCACATCAACTTGAAAGTGCAAAGAATAAACATATAGGTTCCAAGTGTGCAAAGCACCAAGGTCCTGGTGCCTCAAGACAGCAAGCTACCTACCTTTCATTTCCTAAATCAGTGTTTTCCAACCTTGTCATCGACACCAATACCGACTCTGGATTACGAAAAGCCAGGTCTGAGCAGAAGAGCAGTAACAGTAAAAGAAGATGCACCATGCACCCTATCAGAAGCTTCTGCAGATTAAGTAGTGAGAAACTTCTTTAAAGTTAATCCTGCAAAAAGTCCTGCTCTTGCTGAAGCCAGTATGTACAACTCTCTCAGGACAGCTTAAATATGGATTTTTCTCTCTGTCTGGTGATGGTTACTTCACCCAAGCCAGGATCTATATGGAACTCTACAGTCCCATAAATTAATCTGTCTTCTAGCAGGATATTGAACTGAAAGGCAGTTTAAGGGTTTTTTTGTTTTGTTTCCTGAAAACAAATGGAGCCTATCCTATAAGATCAAGTTTTTACTGAGACTAAGCCAAACTAACAAAAAGCTGATTATCAGCTAAGACAGAAAGTAGAGATGGAGAGGCAGGCTGGAAGAGGGAAAATATTGTTGCTCACATCTCCCTGAAACTCCAGAGATGCCCCATGACTTTCCCCTGCTCTCCCCTTTAAACTAGCACAGACTGCTTCAAAAGTAAGTCTAGTTTTCAACCCACTAGACTGAACCAGAACCAAGTTGTTCAATGCAGTGATAGATGAGCCAAAGCCAAAAGCACTGTTGACTCCAGTGAGATGATAAAGAAGCACCAAAAAGAAGCCCAAGTCTGAGGTGAGGAACAAAACAACACAACTCACTGACCAACCAAGCAACCAAAACAGTTCACAGGAAAAAAAATAGGGATGTAACAAATTAGAACAGATAAGAAGGAGAAGGAATAGGAAAGTAAAAAAGATTTCAGAACAAGATGTGGAAAAAAGCATGCTGCCTTCAGGCCATTTCAAGTGAGCTTCCAGCACAAAGTATGTTTGGCTGCCCCTCTCCTCTTGTGGGCTTATTCCCCCCTACACTGGTAAGAACAGGTAACACAGTTAACAACATTCAATCAAGGGGTTAAGCACGGTTTAGAAATACACAGTTAGCCGTGTCCACTAACACACCATTAAGGAGAGAATATGAAAGAAAACCATATTCCAGACACCAAAGGTGGGGGAAAGAATGTTTTCACTTCCTGCTGTGTGGTATCTGGCAACTACTTGGTTCAACAGGAAGAAAAAAACAGAAGTTGTTTTGATCTTCCTTATACAGATGGTGTTTTTGTATTAAATTAATGAATGCATAGCACACTAAGATATTCAATGTAAACTGCATGCATTGATGAAATTTTAACTTCAAGATGCATTGTTATTTTCTTCTCATTCTAAAATTTGTATTTCAAACAAACCCAGGCCATCTCAGTGTGCTACAAATAGTTATATAATCTCTAAAACAGTACCTTGTTCCAGCTATTTGGATTTGTCGTGGTTTTTGTTTGTTTGGTTTTTTTTTTTTAAACCACGATTTAAAGAAATCAAATACAGACAAATCTCACCAGAAAATGTTTTCATAATAGAGACGAGTAATGTCTATGCCAAATACATCTGAAACAAGAGTCTGCCATCAATGCCTCTCTCAGCTGCGCTAGCCAGCCCGAGAAACAGCATGTACTACACAAAGTATCAGCACAGTGTCCACGGATCACCATTCCATAAACTTGTAAATCCAGATACTGTAACCTTTTCTTTCTCCTCATCCTCCATGTGCTACAACTCTCCACCTTATCTCAGGCAGCCAGTTAAACCATAGTTAAACCAGGATTTTTCAGAGGAGATTTTTTTGGACTGAAAAGCTTTAGGGACAAAACTTAGTTTGATCTGCCAATATAGTGGAGAGAAGACTTTCAGGGTTGGATATAACTATGATAGTGCATGCAGGAGAAAATGTAACATGCAAAAGCTCAGTTGCTCTCTGCAAGCAGGGTGAGGTAACACCTTGATTTAATTGACAATATTTGTGTGTGTGGCCACTGTCAGTATTTTCTCAGTGTAGCTGACTAAGATTTTTTTCATGGAAAACACCACTGTGAAGTTCCCAGGGAAAATAATAATAATGTGAAATAGTCGACAACATATTTACAACTAAGGGATTATAATTTGTTATAAAAACTGCAAGAAATAGACGAATATGTGCATGATGGTAGACCAGTTTTTCTAACAGAAATGGGGGAAAAAAATAATGACACCACTAGACAAACACACATACCAGTAAACGTTCTATTTCAGATATAATTGTATCAGCAACAGCATTCACTTAAAACAATGGCAGCCAAAAGTCTTTCACTGAAATAACAGATGCCTCTACCAGTGTGAACAGGGTGCAGGGATTGCCAATATACCTCTCTTGCAAATATTTTGCAAAAAGTAAGCCTGTAACCTGTGTTCCTGTAACAACCTTGGCCTACCATAAATCAGAACAAACAGCTTATGGTTTTTTCATTATATTCTTAACATGTTTTATGCAATAGTTCTAACCATATATCACCATATATTTCATGTTTTAGCATGAAAATCTATCTGCAGTAGCCAGTTAGGAGGTTTCACTGGTAAAAAAAAAAAAAGGAGTCATGATTTTAACTTGTTCTTGGTATTTACCATCTCTTAAGTTTGTAATCAAAACACTGTTAACAAATGCATCATTTTACAGTATTGATGTAAATTTACACAAGCTACTAAACCACAGATTCTTCAACAATTTTAAGATTGTTTTATAATAGATTCAAGAATTCAGTATCTATAATTCCTTTCACAGCTCTACTGCACGAAGAAAAATATTATCTACTCAAAATATTTCAGCTGACTAGTTTGACTTTCTGATTAGTTAATTTTTTATACTATTCAGGCAGGAATTCTGGCCTTATGCAAAGCCTTTTAGAAATAATAAAAGAAAAACATTTTTCTGGACCATGGAGACCTACGCATTTCTGCTCACAACTAATGGACATAAATTTATTATCCATTTTCCATTCATATTATCAAAGATTACTTACATTATTGGCTACAGATGTGACTTAATAACTTCACATGTAAGATGTAAGTTTTAACATCAGTCACAGACAAGCAGGAAAGCCACTACTCACACTATGTTTAAATTTTAGTAGAAAGTATAGGAGGAATGTTTCCCACTAGGCATATCCTATTATATTTGTATTTGTAAATCTCTTGGGATTAGACTGTTCAATATTCTCTAAGGGATAGCAAGGACTACTCCTTTTACTGTCCTTATTGTCATAAATATTGTAACTATTTGTGATTTCAAACATAGCCACACTTGTAATCTGTTGCTATCCAATAAAACTAGTTTGTACTTTGTTGCCTAATAGTGTTGATAGTATTTTATTACTCACACATTACAATGCAAGTAACAACTTGAAACATCCTTTTCCTTTATGTGAATGATGGAGTTTAAAATACTCCCATTATCCTGCTTCCTGCAAACCTGCTTTCCAAATCCTTCCTTCAGGAGTGTTTCATGACAGAAAAAAACCACAACAATTCCTGCATTCAAGTGCTTGTGATCAATTACAGAGTATAGAAAACAGATAAGGATGCTCTGAATAACACTCTCAGTAAAGGGCTTTTTCCTCTTTCTCAAGGATTTCATAGAATGAGAAGAACCATTCTCAAATGCTGACCATCTGAATAGTACCTGCAATTAACATCACCATAAACCACAAAATAAATAAGCAAACATTTTGTTACCTTACGACTTTAAGAGTTTCTGACCTGAGAAGGACCAAGAAAGGTATTAGACACATTCAACACACACAAGACATCTGTTTCAGGGAACTCTACTCCACTGGACAGCACTTCAAACTTTACTGATGCATCTAGTAAAGATATAAATAACCCCGAAAAGCTGATTACCAGTTTTGAATACACTACCTCTTTAAAAACTGATTTACACTTGTAGGCGTGTAAAGACCTGCTAGTGCTATAGCTGCAACATAGGGAATTTGTCTACAGAAGCCATGTGTCCAATCAATCTCATTCTGAAACATGAAGGTGCTTATTTCTAATTTTATTGCACTTATAATATTAAGTTATTATAGCAGGTCCTGGCATTTCTGTGCTGGAACTGTCATTTCTCCTATACACTCCATTTCTCAAGCATTCATAACTTAGCAGTTTTGAATCATATCTGGCTGAAATTAGGTACATTAGCCAGCCTGGATACAAATTTCCTCTGAAAAGGTGGGAAAAAAAAAAAAGGTTTAGATTTCTTCCTTGGGAGCCCAAGACATTTTATAACTGTTGATAATATTTCAATTTATAATAATGTTTTATTTTAACGATCAATGCCTTAGTCTAACAATTTGGACTACTGGTTTCCAACCCAAACTGTACAAGAACTATGTAATGTGAAACGATGGACACCAGAGATGTATCTCTGAAGAGACATCCAAATGGAAAAGGAGTGGATGGTCTCAAGGAGATAGCTGGAGCAATCTTGAAATAATTCTAGGATGCAATGACCCCTGTTTCGCAATAGGATCCAGCAAATTCCAGAGACTCACACTCTGGATTCCACCTCTGACCTCCAAAAGGTTTCTTAGTTTAATTCAAGTTGCACAAGGAACTTGAGCTGCCACTTAATACACCAGCATTATGACAAGTCTGATTGCATATTCCTCATATAACCTGTAGCATACCCCTAAAGTTCAAAGACATATAATATGTTCTAATAATGTCTATCGCTTTTTGTATTCAAAAGTGAGTTCATTAAGCTCACTGAGAGACGTACGAACTCATATTTTATGAGGCTATATTACTAGATTACTTCCAGGTTTTCTGTTAGGAGACACACAACANTTCCCAAATAATCAGACCAGTAAGATAACCCTCCTCCCACTAAGTCCATAAGATACTGACCACAGGAGTTTCTTTTGAAAACACCAGCCTGTCTGGACAGAAGGCACGTTAACAGTGCAAGTACATACACATCTGCCTCACTGAGTAGACCTTGTG
>WEIV01027626.1:10621-43763 GCA_013390005.1 Calyptomena viridis | reverse complement strand
CTGGGATGGCGGTGGGGAAATATTTTGAGATGGACATACTGAGTGCATTTGCAGTTAAGTTTGCACTGTTACGATGGAAAATGTTAATGGCTTCTGTCAAATACAAATTTGTTTAGAGCCACAGGTGAGTCCCTGCAAAGGCCTTTGTTATACTCTTTCCCTCTTATCCCTACCATGAGCCTCAGGCTCAATGCTCATATCTGCACTAACTCAACAGATGCAGCTTAGTGCAAGCTTGAGGGCAAACACTGGCACAAAATCATCAATAACTTGTAATTGATAGCATTCCTCCTGCCTTAATTTCTGGCTCTAACAACCAGTGCTCTCTTAGATAATAACTACCTAGTTCAAGGAATGGTATGGACCACGGATTGCTGCCAGTAGGTCGTATGAATGAAGTCCCCAGGCTGTTGGTGAATCACATGGGCACATCAGCAATGCTTATGTTGTAACAGAAAATGGACCTTGGCTTGTTCCCTTTGCTAATGTACACAAAGACTATGCATCTGTCTCTCCTCCTCTACAATCTAATTTTACCCTCTAAAATGAAAAAGAAAGGCACCTGGCTGGTCTCTTTTACCCTTTCATTGACCTCTTCCACCACACTGCGGGGTTTGGAAAATCAAGGAAGGAGGGAACACCTCATGGCTAGAGCTGCTAGCCTGCAGCACACCACTGTACAGCTGCAAGCAGTCCTCATCAGCCAAACAGAACTGATGCTTTCCAATACTTATCAAGCAATTTTTTTTTTTTATTTTTCTCACTTTGATTTTTTTTATTTACATCTCATTGCTTTTCCAAGCGTCTGGATTTATCAACATCTATGGCCTCTTACCTAATGAATTCTAGGACACTTTCAGCACTCAGGTATAATGCTAAGGAGTCGCTGTGTTAAAGCCATGAACACAGGTGGAACACAAGCCAGCTGAGCATAGGGGACTCCTTCCCTTGGTTAAAATGCAAACTACACACACATACATATGCTGTTCCAGACCAACAAATCTACAAATTATGTTAATAAAGGTTATAATTTCTATACAGACTATACCAAATAAACCTGCTTCCATGGAACTATGGTAATTCACGGTCTCTAACATAGGACTCTACGTATTAGTATTTCTTATTAAAGACACCCCTTGTAGTCTATTGCATATGTGCTTAACACTGACCATATTTGGCTCAAGAACCCATACACATATAAAACTACACACAAAAAGACAGGGGAAAAAATAATTACAGAACAGATTCTAGCACAAGCTCTGCTGTATGCTGCAGAGAGAAACCAAACACTCAAAGAACTATTTGTTATCTGTTATTTTATGGGGTACAGTAGCACTACAGGAAACAAAAGCAGATAATATACAAGTAGAATGAAGAATGCTCAGCTCTGCCAGGTTTCACAGAGATCACTGCAAGCAAACCCAATTGCCTCAAAGGCAAAAACATAACTTCATCTGATGTAGGCTTTTATTTTTATTCCTTTTTTTTACCTCATGTAACTGGTTCTGCTGGCACAGCTCTGATCTGATGGCAGTAAATTAGGATTAGGTAGAAGGGACTAGGATGAGGGGATAATGTAAAAGCTAGAGGGCAGGAACGAGAAAAAATTGGTAAATAACACACAGATCTCTTCTGTGAAAAGCTGGCAGAGCTCTCAGGAATAACTCAAAATACTATCGAAATGCCAATAATAGAAAAAATCATCACGGGAGAAGGGTTTACATTCAGAGAGGAACCCACTAACTGAAAAGTCTATTTGAGACTCCTTGAATTCAGAGAAAAAAGGGCAGTAAACACTGGGATCTTGCACAAATGAGGAGTAGTGGGGTTTGCAGAATAAGACTATTTGAAATGCTCTGAAAATACCTATTTAATGTAAGAAATCTTACTATATATTTTGGAGAAAGGACAGCTGTTAAGAAGAAACTCTTGGCAATGAAGTATGTGCCCGGCTCCATAAACAAAAATGGTCAATGGAGAGGCAAAAGAAAATGAAGATGGGAGAGAGAAAGAAAAATTCTTTGAGGTATTTAGAAGCTACAAAAAAATACTTCAATATATTCTGTGCTTTCACTGCACTATTCAAGGGACAGTGAGATTCTCTTCAGCAAAAAGATCCATCAGCTTGTCTCTCGGTTGAAAGTCAATTGTGCTGAGATATTTCCCATAACCTTCAGGATGTTACCATAAAAAAGTGTGTCTTGACATGCAGCTTGTAATTTTTTTATCCTTAATTTCACATTAGTCCATCTGACTAATACCACCTGAGTCCACATGGTCTCTAAAAATTTTGCTGATATTTCTTCCATCACTGCAGATCTGTCATGTGACTACGCTATAGTGTTTTTTCTTTCTTTTCATCTTTTCTTATAAATCATTCCCTCTAGTCTCTAATAATTTTTAGTGCTCTGCTGTTTCAGCCAATTAAGCTATACCTTCAGGTACTAGAATCTGGATCCAGGTTTTTCTGATATTGCCTTTCCTTGTATTTTGTGCATTTGTTTTAAAATTCTCATAATAATTATGTCAATGCACGTACAGAGAGCACTATAAAAAGAAAAGAACTAACACTAAGGTCTTTTAAAAGCCAAAAACCGAAAATTACCCTTTTTATTCAATATCAATGCAGTTTTATACAAATCAAAGAAATAATTTTTGAACAAGAA
Organism: Calyptomena viridis; assembly: GCA_013390005.1. Lineage (NCBI taxonomy): Eukaryota > Metazoa > Chordata > Aves > Passeriformes > Eurylaimidae > Calyptomena > Calyptomena viridis. The sequence continues at coordinate 41,097 of WEIV01027626.1, read as the reverse complement.
AAGAGTTAAAAAGGAGAGACGGGAAGATGGACAGTTGAGAGTATTTTGATTAAATACTCACATTAACATGCAATAGTTAGAATTTTACTTTTGTAAGCTTTTAAGACATTAATGCTGATTACAAAACATAAGTAAGACAGCCTTAGTTATATATTTTCTAAACTATTCTTTTCCACTATTAACCATAGGCCTTCCATGGCTTGAGTATCTTTACAAAAACATAAACGCACACATTGAAACAAATAATGTCCCTGCTGCTAAGACCGGAAGTTGGCTCATCTGTCCTTATAGTAACAAAAAACAGTTTAAAAAGTAGTAGGTTAATGAAAAAAAAACCCACAATGATTATCCATATGAGATCCTTAAATGCTGGTATGTAATACTAAACGTAAAGGTCACCTTAGTAGTCAATTTAGACACATTTCTGTACCTCCCAAGCTAAAGGATAAACTCTTCAGTACTAAAATTTGCCATTATTAGAAAACTTCATTTCAATGTTCAGCCTCTAACTCATTATGTGTAATTAAGAAAAATCAGATTTCAAAGCAACAAGAGAAGACTGTGATAAAGCTATTTGAAGTACTTTCTGGCAGGGATAAAGCCAGCAGAGAGGTGGCTGTCATAAAATAGCCAAATGGCTTTTTCCACCTCCATCAAGGTCACTTTACTGATGATGAGCTCAATAAGATGATAATGCATTTAACCACTTTCCTTGCATCTGACTTCGACCTTATTGCAAATCCAAATGGCCTTGTTTAACTACCCTGGCCTTTCAACATTTCCCTGAACAAAGATAATTAAGGAGATATACTGCCCCCTACTATCACAGGAATTGAAAGACAAATAAACTTTTAAGAGCACAGTCAGGTGTCTATTGCATTAACGTACAATGTTTAAGTAGGGGGCAAAATGAAAAAATGGTTAAATAATTACAAAAGGTTAACAAAGTTAACTTTGTTACATAAGGCAACTCTATTCTATTTAAAAGAAAGAACATAAAAGGCTTTCCATTCTACTTTTTACAACTCCCTGGACAAGTCTTTTCTTTAACAGAGCTTCTGACTTCAGAGGAAAAATGCTCTGCAAAAATTAACAACTCTGAAATTTCTGCAGGTTTGGAAATGGTTATTTTTCATATATGGGTACAATAACGTTTTATAAAAAAAGCAGATCTATATGATTAAACCAAAAGCTGTTCTAGAAGAAGCAGTTCTGTTCTTTTTTTTCCTCTGTGTGTGGTCAGCAACTATACTAGAGGTCAAAATTGAAGTAGTTTAAAAATTAGTTTGGCAGTTATGACAATTTGGAAGCTATAGTAGTGTTTTCTCATGATTTATACAATGATAAAAATCAACCAAATAATATTCTATAATAGCAGTTCCTTTCTTCTTTAATTTTGATTAATACATACTCTTACTTCCAAAGAGTTCTCCTGGACACTAATTTTTCTTGATACAAAGAAATAAAAGCCCCATGTCAATAGCTCTTAGACTAATAACAACCGAAGTAGAACAATAAAAATGCAGGTAAATCAGTTGGATGTTATTTTTGTAATGGCATGCAACAGACCTTATTTTAGATTAATTTTTTTTCTTCTAAACCTGTTTTTCTTTTAAGCATCTTAGAAGTATTGCTGTATAGGTCTGAATCCTCTTCAAAAGTGAGAAAGAGGCAAACCAGCAAATTGTATCAAAGATAAAAACATAACTCACTATTGATGTGATAACAGATATGTCAGCTCACTGCTGCTGCAAAAATTGCTGTTCCTTTGCCACAGAAAATAAAGTATGCAGAAACCCTCTTGCATATATTTAATGAGTTTTACTATAATGCAGGTCTTCAGAAATTACAGCAATATCTACCTCTGTCATTTTGTCAGGCCACCATTACTCTGAGTTATAGATGTAGTTTGTGCAAATTTCAATGCATTCAGCTTTTTGGCTTAATCTTTTGCTGTAACACTTCTTAATGCAGACTCAACTCTTGAATTCTGAATACATCAGAATTTAAACCACCTGCAAAGATACCTTCTAGTACTCAACACAAAAATCAGTGATTACCACATCAAAAACATGAAGTTTGCAATGATTCATATACCACTGCTGTGCAAAATCCTTTCTGCTGTATATAACTAGTCACGAATAAGCCTTTCACCCTAAGCAAATTGGAACCCTGTGTTTCGCTTCCTATGTAGATCCCACCAGAATGATATACTGTCTCCAGATATGAGAACTCCACCTTTCTTACATTTAAAGGCCTTGCTTCATAAACAATCTACTTTATAGCAGTTTACACAAAACAATTATTGACAAAAATGCCCTAGCCCATTTCAACAGACTATGCACCTTGTTGTTGCCTTGAGTGAGTTCTGAAGTTTTCCTGTATAATTGCAGTTTGAATTCCTTCCATCTTAGAAAAGGTGAATGAGTATTTTCTATTCATTTGGAGTATTTCAGCCACTTATCCTATTGAGAGTTTTAAAATGAGTGAAGCTTTCTAAAGGAACACAAGTGCCATTTTTTACACTTGTCCCTAACATTTAAAAAGCTTAACTTAAACTGGGAAAACTACAGAAACATTTTATTACTTCAGTTACTTTATTTTATCCCAATTCCTTATTTCGTATAACATTCTTCAAACCCAGAAAGATGTCCACATCTTCAAACCATTAGTGAGATCAGCAGCTCACATCATCATCTTTCACATCACTGAACATACAAAAGCCCTCTTGCTATTTTGAAATGCATAAATCTGCAACTAACTCTGGAGAAAGTCTTTCAAAACCACACAGAGAGAGCCTATAGCCATATTTAGAAGGAAATAAGCAGCAACAAGATCTTTGTATACATACAGAAAGGATAGAAAATCTAAAATCTTTTGTCATTTTGGAAAACAACACAAAGAAGTTCTATTTTCTGATATCAGCACTCAAATGCCTATGTTGTATAAAGCATATATATTATGAACCTTTCATTTTCCCTCATTTAGTTCAACAAGTGAACTGGGAAGTAATACAAGTTACAGGAAGAAGAGTTGTAAAGTCTGATCTCATAATTACTTATCAGACCATTTCAGTTAATTTGAAAAGTCATGTTAAATCTTCACAGATGCACATTAGAAATGCAAGAATGCAGATCAAGACAAGTTGGGTCCGTTTGCTTCATACACTGACATTTAGAGATATTGCTATGTCTCCCAAGCTAAAGGATAAACTCTTCAGTACTAAAATTCACCATTATTAGACAAGTTCATTTCAATGTTCAGCCTGTAACGTGTTATCTATAATTAAGAAGATTTCAAAGCTGATGGATGCTTGGCAGCATTCTATTGTAGACCTTTAGAATAAATATACATCTGACACGACATTTTATATTTTTTAAAGGACTTATTATAATTTTTTTAGACAGTTACCACATCAGCTACTCTTCTCCAAAAGGCAAACATAAAATAAAATATATCCCATACCACATGGAACATGTAACTTGTGATCTCAATTCTACTACAAAAAGTTCAGAAAGTAAAAATGACAAGCCAAAGCCATCTAATCATTAAATGTTTTTTAAAGGCCCTGTTGCCGTGTCTTGCTAAATCATAACATACCCTTTTTACAACTCCCTGAAAGAAAAAACCCCTATATTACAACATATATGAGGCTGTTCTCCACAGAGTTGCAGAGCAATTAATAAAAAAAATTTGTAACATCACATTTGTAGTTACTGAGCTGCTTGACAATTCTGAGCCCCAATATAATGGATGAAAAAAAGGTAAACTAGATTTTTCTGTTCTTGTTTGAGCACTTCCCCCTTCCCGGGTTTTACTCGAGTACTTCCACCTAAACTTACAGAGAGGATATATTAAAAGATTTACCTTTTGAAACAAATGAAGGAAAAGTGAACTACATCAGCTAAGCGCACACTACCTAGAAGTTCAGGGAAATAAACTCGGACCTATTCAGTATCATTATGCAAATTACAAATTCTTATCTTAATGATAGCCTGTATTTAACATCAGGCAATTAGATCCTTGTGACTATTAAGCAATTAATACACTTTCTAAGGGATAGGGGCCTCTTGCCATCTTCAGTAACTTTTCCACATATTTTTAGTAAATTTACTCTGTGGATTAAAGAGCTTAGGAGAAAAAGTACTTCCCCCTCCTCTTCCTCCATTGTTCCCTACCTTCAAAGCTCCTAACAAACAGCTCGAGAGGAGCTCGGTCTTTGTCTGAGAGTCTGGTAGTTAACATCCTAAGTTTCTTTCCCCATCGTTCAAACATCAGAAGGCAAGGTTTCTGAAAGCTTTCCACAGGAACAGCCAGAAAACAGACACAAAGTTAACAAAGGGAAGTTATCACTACAAAATGTCAGGTTTGTTTACTGTAGCAGATGGGCATTTCCCCAAATCTTCAAAGTTCAGATTTTTAAGTAAGGTGAACATAAGCAAAGGTGGTTTAAAACAAAACACTCCACAGACAAATGGGTAGCTCAGATTCACGTGGACGAACAGGAAAACTAAAACGGTAGTATGCACAAAAGATGCAATGATACATTCATGCACTGGAATACAGACGTTATAATTTTAAGTAAATTTAAATGCTGACATACCTTTCTCAGACTTTTTTTTCCCCCAATCCTTCCTTAAAGTCTACTCTAGCAATTAACAGAGGTCTCCGGATGGATCACTGAAATATTTAAAGCTGAAGAACAAAAGGTTTATTTTAAAAATGCAAACCTTGGCTTGTACAACTCCAGACGTGAATCTGCTTTCAATTACTGAAACTATTTCCACTCCAGTGAAAAAGGATCAAATCTTCAACTACACAAACTTTAGGCAATGAATTTGATTATATTAAGCTTTAAGAATATAGAGTGACTTTGTGATACAGCTGTATATTCTATGCTTATTGTTTATTAGGTATACAAAAAAGGAGGAGCTTGCACTTTAAATGAGAAACAGACAGAAATGTGTCTGCTCATAGAAGCACTGTACTTCCATACCAGAGCTCTGCTTTAGGGTTGGATTTTTTTCAGGTGCCCACATAAATGTCAAAGATTACACTAAGCTTTAAATTAAGGATTTTACAATCCTTTAGAAATGAATCTGGGCTGATTTTTTTCCATATTTGTATTTGCATAATTCGCAGTGTACTTGTAAACTTACAGTTTTCTTTCTAGACTTCTGAACGCGCACAATCACTTCCACATCCCCCCCAGTGCTGCAGGTTTCGCAGCCTCTAGGAAGCACAATAATCAGAAGCACTTTATACTTTTCCCATTACACGAGCCTAACAGAGTCGGGCGAGGGAGCTCGAAGGCTTCACTCCGCAGCGAGATGCGACACCTCAAATGCAAATTACGCAAAAACTTCTTATTTCTTACATCTCCGATTTCGCAAATCTCTCCTACCGCATCCCAGCCAAACACCGGGTCGGGCTCTTTCAGCAGCACGGCAAGGAACAGGACAGAAGCGGTGACCTCCCGGCTCAGTCCCGCCACCCGCGCCCGGCGGCCAGTCCCGCCCGCCCGGCGGCTCCTCACGGCTCTGCCNCCGGCCCCGCGTAACCCTTTCGGGGCCGCGGCGCTCGGTTCGCCCGGAACGGCAGCGAGCGCTTACAGCCGGAGGCCGCGAGCTCCGGGGAAAAGCAGAAGGATCCTTCCCGGAGAGCGCGGAGCCGCTGCCGCAGCGCTGTTTGTACGGGGTCGCGCCGCTGCGGGGATTCCCGGCAAAGCCGGGGGGGGTTTCTCCGCGACACAAAATGAACTCCTTGCCGCGCAAGGTAGTTGCCACATCATTATGAACTACCTGTCTCCTCCTTGCCGCGCAAGCCGTCCCGCAGCCCGTGCGGCATTCACGGAGCGCGGCTCGGCGTGTGCGGGAGGCGGGCTCGCGTTCGGAGCCTGCGGAGGAGAGCGCTGAGCACACGGACCGGGCCGGGACCAGAGCGCAGCTGTGAGCGCGCAGATGTGACACCGGCGCCTCATCACGCACCACCTGTGCTTTAATTGAAACAGAAACGCCTCCCCCTCCATTTACCACCTCAGGAGACAGTTTTATTTCATGACTATAGAGGCATGAATACAATAGACTCTGCTTGACAATTTATAATCAAGTCCGCTGCTAATGAAGCCTTTGGAGTCGCAGCTTGACTGGACACATTATGCATCATGGCTGTCAGATTAAGTTATCAAATAATAGATACAAAATGCAGCATTCATATTACCTTTAATTTCTGAAATACTGTGGAGAGAGCAGGAACAACTAGATGCCTACAAAATACGCAGATACAAATATTCAAACCAGAAAATCCTATTTTCAGCTGGTAAACTGAAGCGAGTGTCTCCGTCTTTAGTAAAAGAACTTTTTTTTTTTTACTCCCCTTTTGTACAACATGGAACTCCTTCAAAATGCATGTGGGAATGATTATCTCCAACTTCATTCTTAACATCACTATACAAAGAACATTCTCCTACTATGGTTTTCTTTTCACCTTGGACGTTTGCTAATAATAACTAACTTAACTCTCCTCACCCAATTACAAGATCTGTTGCTGACACAGGCCAAGTTATCACAGCAGCTGCCCAGAAGCCACATTTTGCTAAAATTCAGACCAAGATACTGTTAATGACTACAATACTTCCAGGGAAGATAATATCATTCCAGAATATGTTTTCAACACTGTCATGTAGAAGGCTGCAATAAAAGCACATATTTCAGATGTATTATTCATAAGAGATATAATAATATTTTAAAAGCTTACACAATTAGTGCTCATTTGCAACTTCCTAGAGAAATAAAGACTATACAGATTGAAACAGTAGAATTCTGTGTAATGAGGGAGTATAAGGAGGACAGTCCTGGCTGGCATTGGGGAAAAAATCCCAAAGTAATAGCACTAATATATCTTGACTTGAAGCTCCTCAAATCAGATATGCAACAGACTAAATGTGCTTTGACTTAGCACACAGGAGAAACTAATATAGTCACCACTGACTTAAACTTTGTTCAGGCTTTCAGGGCAATTTGATAAAACTGGGAAGCTTTTTGCAGTTGAAATTCTGGACAGACTCCTATCTGTGATAGCTGCAAGAGCAGCCAAGAAACAGCTATGAGATGAAATCATGAACTAATGTAGTCATTTTAAGGAAGTTTCTTGCCATTCTACAGCAACTCTCAGCTTCTCTTCCAAGAAGTCTAGTTGTAATAAATGGGTTATTGGATCATGCAAATACTATTTTCCAAACTGCTGGAGTACCATGGATAAGCACCTTCTGCCATTGAAGAATCTACTAAGTAATTAATTCAGACATATATCCTTACAGATATTGAAAGAAGGAGGAAGTGGAACTGGATGCTTGGAGTCAGTTCACACAGAGCTCTAGAGGTCATTTGAATTACTGCCCTCCAAGAACACCTGTAATTGCACCCCCTCTACAGAAGACTGCCAAGGATGTGTGCAGGAAGCAAGATATCGGGTCCTCTAAGAGCCAGATGCTATGGAAGAAAAGACATATTTAGACAATCCCTCTTTTTAAAAAAAAACTATCCCCATGTGCTGTACCATTTCTCTATGAATTTGTACCACTGTATATTCACTAACTGAGGACTTCAGCCTACAAAAAAAAAAAAAGACCTGGATGTCACTGCAGTGGATCCACTTCTCTTCATTTTCAGCCAGTTGCAACAGAGTTTTCCTTTGCTATGATGCCCCCTGTTCCGAGATTCCACTGTCTCATTATTGCCAGCACAAATGACTTATGAAATCTATTAGGTGCAACACTAAAGATATCTGAAACATAAATGTTTGTTTAGGAAAATATTTATATGGAGTAGACAAATGGGGGGTGAAGCAAACTCCAGCATGGATATCACACTTTATGCCAGCATAGCTCACACCCAAACAGCAGAAAGATCAAAGTCTTGAGGGTAGGTGGGAGAGGAAGAATAGCTTGTGTTCCATTCATAGGAAAGGAGAGAAGCACTTCAAAAAAAATTATTTGGTCAGAAAGATTATTACAGTAAATTATGCAGAGCATTAACCATTGAATTTGAACCCATTTTTAGTCTTTCTTTATTAATAACTCATTATAGGCCTTTTTCTTAATGTGGAATAAATTAGACCCGTGTTAATCCATGCAGCTATCTGCAGGTACATTTATCACTACTGTAGCCACTTTTACTCTTCTTATTGGAAATTCCATTTCATAAGCAACAGACACTCATCCTCTGCTGAACTCAAGTCACGGTGGCCTTTTCAGGTCACTGGCAGGGTCATCTGAAAACTTAACGTTTTTTCAAATGACCAAAAGGTACCACACAGCTGGCCTTGACATATGCGAAAGAATTTCTCTTTCTCCCTCTGTCATATTGCCACAATTTAGATCAGTGAAAACAAGTGAGCTAGAGGCTTTGCTAGTATAAAAGGGTGAGGAACTGTTAACAGGATGCTCTTTGTGAGAACTCAAAGCTTTTGGAACTGATTCCTCTTCCCTGGTTCAGAAGAGCTCAAATTTTATGGCCTTCATAGCATGTTGCATAGTTCATATTTTTCCAGAGTGTACAAAAATGGGAAAATTGTGAATGTGGTTAGTTTCTGGACGGAGGGCTTTGTTTCAGCTTTCAAACTGGCTGATTTGCATTTGGCTGAGGAGGGTGGCCTACTGCGGCTTAGTGACAATGATTAATTTTATATTTGCACTTGAATTTGTGTCAGGTATTCAGGATTTCAAAGGTAGTAACAAACAGCCATACTCACTCTCTAATAAAGATAAGTATTTTCACAGAGAGCTGAACTGGCACATTAGTAATTCCATCACTTAAAGCTGACACCTGGAAAGGACTTAAGAGGTTACACTGGAGGTGACTCTGGCTAGTCTTTAGACTAGACTGGCCCAGGCATGAGTAGCTGTGCTCCTTACAGCACGTAACAATTCAGTCCTCACTGTTACCTTCTACGAGTGCCATCATACCAAAGTAGAAAACTTTACTGTGCCCATTTTTCACATGGCAAATGGAGGCACAAAACTGACTTGTCAGCACCACAAAAGTAGTACCATGGGACAGGGAAAACGTAACACCTCAGATAGTCTTCTGAGGTCTATCCTGATTGCTGAGCCTTTCTTCTCCTCATCAAGATAATAATTTCACCTATTTATCAACATTAACGATGACCAGTGACTTTTATTAAAAGGGAACAAACACCTTTGTAGCCAAATACTAATTCACCTATTTGAATAATAGCCTAAGTGCCCTGTTAAGACATCCTATCATAAATAGTTAATTAGTATTACAGCTACTTCTACTAAGTGTACTTTAAAGAGATACTGTTGTCTGCATTACAAAGAACTGAAAATGGAGTATCTACCTAAACACCAAAATTGCACAGCATCGGTATATCACTTTGGAACCTGTTTTTCTTACAACCCTACAAAAATCAGGGTATTAAGTTGTGAAATTTAAACATTTTTCTCAGATAAGGTATCAATTATAACAGCAACATATACTCTCATGTCTGCTTTACAAAGCAGACTTGATTAGGCAAAATAGTTATAAAATAGCTTTCCAGTTTCTGCTGGAAATGTGTTTAAAAAAAAAAAAGGAAATTTCATGTCTAGAAATGAAGGTCTTAAGAATACTATCTGATTTCAACAGGACTAGCACTATAATGTGTTCCCATGAGAAAGCCCATCTGCCCAAATATATTTAATGTAGAACATCTTGTAGTTCTTAAGCATTTAAATAGTATGCTACATTGACTAGTTTTTTCTCACAAGTGAAGATTAAGATGAGCCATTTTTCATGCAGTAATGATGCTGATTTAAACAAGAACAGACTAAGACCATGATGAGCTCCCAGATTCAGTGTTCAAATCTGAAAACAATAAACTTTTTTTTCCCTTTCCATCTACATAGAAAAAGCCTAACTGTATTTTTTTATAACCCCTTCCAAGACTGTACTGAGAATTTTGCAGTTTCAGATCAGCGTTTTCCTAAAACTACAAGTAGTAATTGTAAGCAAGTAACTGGGGTAGGGCAAGAGTTAGAGCAGAAATATAGTCCTTTCAAAAAGGGATTAAATTATGACATGTTTTTTGAATCTAAGTGGGTAATATATATACTGTACCCAGTGTACATTTGCTCTGTGATTTTGATTCATATACTGAATAATATTCCTCTGCTCTTTGACAAATTTCCCAGCAAGCTCAACACAGTATGAGGAACATTTGCTCTGTGAAAATATTTTTGTGTATCAATACCTAGATATTTGTGTAGCAATACCTAATTGCTGTTTAACAGTACAATGCCCTGATTAGAACCATCCTACTCTACACTAACTGGTCTTATATAAGGGCATGGGAAAATACAAATTTAGTGTTAATATACAAATTTAATATCCTGATTTCCAAAATATGAATTATTGAAGACATTAATATTAGTTATGATGCTTTTCATTGTATTTTTATAGTTTTTTGTTACTTTTTCAGTGATACATTCCTGTGTTTAAATACCTACAATACCAGTCAGCCAGCAGGGAAAAAGAGCACATATGCTTTGAATGATTAACACAGTTCTTAGAAACACAAAGCATACATGCTTTCCTTATCTTATGGCACGGCTAAGTGAGGAGGAGGGGGACATTTTCTCTGGGGGATTAGATGATGTATCAATGAGCCTTTTGAAAGAAATATTCCCCCATCAAAAAAAAAAAAAAAAAAAAAAAAAAAAAAAAAAGGCAAAAAACCCCTGAACAAATCCAAACNAGAAGAACTGCTATATGAGTAACAGTGGTGAGATGAAGCAAAAAAATAATACTCTGATGTTTTCAGGTCATTTTACCAAATTTTCAAGGAAAAGCAGTAATATTTTAGGAAAAAGTTTAAACCCTTTACTGAAGAAATAAAAATCCACCTATAATCCGAACCTTATATTTCTCTTTAAACTGAACTCTCTATGAATTTGAAACCTTGTTTTAATTTGTGAGAATCACCTCAACCCATCATCAGAACCCTAAAAGGAAAAATATTAAAGATTCTAAAACATGCAAAATTGTGGCACCTTCCTCCCTCCATTTTTCATACTGTTTTCCTAATGTTTCTCAGTAACTTCTATCAACAGCTGCTACTCACTGCCTTTCGTCTGTAAAAGAAGGTAAAGAAGCAGTTGCTTGCACAGCTAATGCTCTGAACTGGAGACTGAGTGTCTAATCTTCATAATAAGCAGCTTCCAACTGACTAAGTTTTGATTTACATTTAATACTTGGGTCCACAGCTCTAAATCCCTCTGGATTACTGGATTTTTTTTTTTAATTAAAGATTTACACTTTTGTCAGGAAGAAAAAGAGGAAGATATTTACTGCAAATGAAAATGACATTAAAAAAAGTAACTGGAAGGAAAAAAGAGGTTAATTTGGTATGTAAATTCATTAAATACTGGACATCTCACAAGATACAAGGTATGTGTAGGCTGTTTGAAACAGCCCATTTAGAGTAAAATAGTTTTGCATAGAGGTCTGACAAAAAGAATTGGCTTTTGTGAACAAATTACTCAATTGTGAATCTCTTAGACTTGGGAAAGACCACCAGCAGGGAAATCCTATCAGTATAAGAGAATAAGCTCTAAAAATCCATTCTATTCTTAATGATGAAGCTGGAATTTCATACCTCTAGAAAAGTTTAACTTGTACTCTGATCATCTGAAAAAAAAAGTAAAAGGAGAAAAGGTTCAAGGTACTTCTCTGAAATTACATCTTTAAAAAGTTATTTTAAAATCAGTGGCACATACACACACGCACAAATCAATATCTATGTGATTCCCACAAAAAATATTTTACGTGTTTCTTAGAATAAGCATTATACTGATCATGACACAATCTATGTGGCTGGGACTGTGGGTTCAGCTGCTGCCATTCATCTTCTATTTTGGCTTTTTATTGTAGGAAAGATGACTGAAAACTTGCTGTGTCATTTAGGTCAGAAATTTGTCTTTTTCTCAGTAAAAAGAAATCATTTCTTTCCTCCTAATTACAGCTTCTCCTCCCTCCCTTTACATCATAACTCCTTGGGGGAAAAAACCAACCACTAGAGCAAATTTTCTTTTTACACAGTTGGTGCTTTGGCAAGATCAGAAAAAAGTGTCATCCTTTGGGTAAGTCTGTCAAACAGATTTCTTATATACAGTTTGAGAATGCTCATCTAAAAGTACTATATTTGCACTTCTGTATGCTTATATGACATTTATTGCCTTGGAAAGGTGGCATAAAAATTATTTCACATTCCTCTGACACCTGGTGTGAGCCATATCCCTGCAAGTGGTCTATATACAAAATGGTTATAGAGATCATACACATAAAATAAAATAAATACTTTCCAAAATATTAACTTGCTTTTATTTAAAAAAACCCCAAACATTTCAGGCTGCTGTTAGGTAGACATCTTATTGCCTTTTTTTAGAGAAAAAAAATAAAGAGCTTTTCAGAAACAATTGAAATAGGGTTTATATATACTTTATGTACACTCAGAACTGCCTACATGAACAAACCTGCCCATGGTACACATTCAGGCAGATGATGAATGCCTGATGATAGGTGCGTTGTTAGGCACAAAACTAAGTGCTGTAGTGCATCTAGAATTGCATTTATGGCACACCTTGAAGTGATTTGTTGGATATTGATTCTCCTAGAGAGCAGGTGATCATTTTCCACATTCAACCCAACACATTTAATATTTGCCAACATGACAAACTGCTAGTGAAATAATTTCACTCTCTATCAGCAGATGTTGCATATTCAGAAAGAGGGCATAGACACTGTCAAGAATTTAAAGTTACCGTTTACCTAGAAAGGGAGAAAGGAGAAGCAAATATTTCTTCCCTTATATTTTGTGCTCACATATACAGAGCATTGGGCTGTACCACAGGTCTTACAACAACCACTTGGGTTCAACTTATTCAAGCAAGGCTAACCACTGCACAGGTTTCCAGAACACAGTATATTACATATTAGTTATCACATGCAATAGTCCCAAAAATCTCTTTTTCCCACCACCACTTCCCTGCACTCTTATTTATTTGCTTGGCATGTCACTGCATCAATGTCAGACTGCTATGGATCCATGTGTGTTAAACAGCTACAGAAATCATAGTTTGGCTCTGTCATTCAGTTGCTATTTTCACAGCAGCCAACTTTATCACTATCATTTCCTAATTCCATCATCTAAATGATTTCACTAACTGCATTTCACTAAAGACCTTCCCACAAGCACTGCCAGATTTGCAAGGTTTAGTGTTATCTGCCAAGAGAAGGAACTCAAAGTCCAGCTGAATTCTCTCACATATTTTAAGAGCCCTTAAAATGCAAACAAGTGTAGAATATTCAGCCTAAAATATATTTTCCAAGAAAAATAAATTAATTAAATGTAATATGTATATACAGAGGGCATACAGAAGCTAATGGCATGACACAGTTTTTTAGACTACTGGTGAATCAGTGCAAATCACAACAAAGCCCCCCTGCCAGCCTTTTTCCCACCCACCATATGCTGACACCTAAAGAGCAAAGCATGCAAAGTGTGAGCCTAAATGAAAACCTATATGCAAGAGTGGAGCCATATTTAGGATTGAAAACATCTGTGTGACTGAATCAGTTCTGAGGCCAATAACCTGAGATGGTCAGAACCAAGCCTGCTGGAGAAGGATCCAAAGAAAAGAAGAGCATTCAGTAAAAATGCAGCTTTTGTTGCAAATATCCTGAAGATAAACAAATTTACAGAAGCTGTCCTTAATATTGGTAATTGGCAGATACAGCATAACCAGTGTCTCAAAGAGTGCACTCTTCTTTCCACAGCAGTGTTTCCTGAAGTATTTCCCCACATGCACACAACTTGCCTTTGCTTCTCCTTGTTATTTATTACACTGCAAGAAGCATCGCAAGCCCTTTCTCAAGAACCTGGATGTTCCCTTACTTTGGGATTACTCTTCCCTCCTTTCAATTTGATGGGGATGCTTGCGCTTCACGGGAGTTGAAATACTGATCTCACTGCATTTGTTCAGTACTTGGCTGAAGTGGGGTCAAAAGAGTAGAAAAGTATGGAAAACAGCTTGTTCTTAAAATTGCATGGAAAGGGTATGCAAAAAATATTAATTTTATTACTATAAAGATCTCTATTCTGCATTTAATGTTTCAATTCACTTTTGATAGACATGTTCTCACATCTCTGTGTCCACCATCCAGAGACATAATAATTTTTTCTACAATGGGGGTGATATATATTTACATAACTCAGTCATTTATCTCGGCAGACACAGTGACTGTTGAAAAATGAACTTCAAGAATTGCTGCCATCAGTTCATCCCTCCCTCTCCCCTTTTCTCCTCCCTACCTTGAATTGTCTTTTCTCTTTTTGTCCACATACCTTTGTGATAACTTTGTGGGGGTGAGATAGGAAGTCTCGAAGGAAGCTCTGTGCTGAAGAGCAGAGACAGATACTGGAAGTCATTTTGAGACAAGATTTCAAATGTGGTATACCAGAATCCTGGCATTTGAAATCCTTTTTTCTACTCGTGTGGCCTCCCAGAAATTCTTCTGAAATTTCCCAGGAGTCAGGGCTTCCTGCAGCTGGGCCACAGACACTGGAAAAAATACTCCAAGGGCTATGCAAGGGCACAGTGGCACTTGCTGTGATTATAGGGCAAATGTGCAGTGGACTTATTCCACAGTGAGTTCAACTAGTTGTGGTTTTCAGTTCTCTGTATAGAGGAAAGGGATTTGTCGCTATCCACATTACACAGGATAGCTAGATGGAGAGTCCTTAGGCATGTAACTACATGATTTCAATACTTCATCTAAATCTATTATGCTCTAAATCCTAGCACAAGAATTCATCAACTTAAGTCCATCGATATTCTTTGCCTTTTTGGATAACACTCATACTAACATCCAGCACAAGGGTCACATTGCTGTTTAAAACTCTCCTACTCTAAAGTAAACAAACCAGACACTGATAGATTTCCTTAACTATCTTGAGGGAGAATCAGTTTCATAGATGGAAAAAAAAATTAGCAAAGGAAGAACTGCTTTAGAGAGAGAATTTTGCTCCAGGTATTCTAAATCTTAACATTTCATTCTGGAAAATCCTCCAATTAATAAAGATATTTCTAGTATTATAATATTTTCCCCCCTGAATTATTCAGAAATGAATAAAGTTGGACCTTCTGTTTTGTGTTCTGATTAAACAAGTTAAAAAGATGTCCACAAGAAGGTGGTACTGGTAGTAACAGAGTATTTTAGAAGTTAACAAAAACATCTAAGAGAAAATCTATCATACCAAACAGTGTCTGAAAAATCTGAAGCACTAAGTGATGAATGTGTAACTCCCCCTAATGGAGGCATATTTGAATTTACCTTAAAAGCATATGGCAATAACTTAAAATCCTAATGCTCAAAATAATAATACCACTGTCATATCATGTTCACTTTTCTGACTTTTTAAGGAATCTATTAAGGTATGCATCTATGACTTAAACTATTAGCATAATTTTGTTTTCTTAGTGAGCTTTATTACATAAAGTGAAGTCTTAAACACATGTGCCTTTCAGCATAGTTCTACGGTACACAGTCAGTAGCCATTAAAATTCCCTTTAATTATCTTCTGTCAGTCATTTCAACTTCTGTTTTAGCTAAATGTTTTCCTGTTTCTTAAAAAGTCAGCAAATTGCTATAAAAATGACAGTGACAGGCCACAGTGGTTTGGGTTGTGTGGTATAAAGAAACACTTCATATATGCACAGCTGCTGGTAATGAATGCAGCATGTTTGAGGCCTAATCTTGGACAGTTTCCTACATTTCTGACTGCAGTTTTCTTGGCAAGATTTCTAGGACCATATTATCTATATGTTCCAGTATTTCAGCCAAAACCTTTCAATACCAGAGTTGGCACTGTACACTGGCTTTCAAAAGTCTGTACTCTCAGTTAACAACTTTTTAGGAGTCTTTGCCCTTTTTGTTCTTCTTTTTTAAAGAAGCATCACATTCTACATAACCACCCTGTAAGATACGGCAGATGGATTAGATTTCTATATAATAAAATCTCTACTTGTGGAAGATGCCAGATTGACAGCATCAGACACTAAAATTACATTTGTCCACAGCCCAGCTGCAGTGCAGCAATGCGGTTGTTTTCAGGGCTCTCAAATTTAAGCTACTGCAATGTCGACGGTAAGTGAATAGCTTTGGACCTTGTTCTGCCAAGACTTCTGATAAGCCTGGATGTTGCTGTAATTGGTCTGCTGATACTGTAACTAAGTGGTATAAGTAGTACTCCAATTAAACTCTGGATTCTACACAGGTCAAACTTGCTGAAGGAGGCATTTAACCTGTCTCCTCATGGTGGTGAAAGACTCTACATCTTATTTTACTACCCAAACTAGTTTTTAATCTAAACACATGGGTACACAGGTTTTCTCCTAATACAGAGAAAACGAAAAGAAAAAAAGAGCAGCAGTCTGCAAGGAAGCTATGGGTGTAATCTAAAATGATTTTTCCTAAGTTTTGATTGTATAGTGGAAAGGAAGTTTAGGAAAATTGGTGCTGAAAAGTTTGTTCTTTGTCAGTTTTTCAGTTTAAATGGGACCTTATGTATTTTCTGTTTTTCTTTGTAGGAAGTAGTTCTTAGCAAAATATGCTCTTAAGTAGGACATGCCCATCTGTCAAATTTTACTCTGTAACGCCAAGAGAATGAGATTCCAAAGTATGGATAAACATATTGTTAAAATAATTACATTGGGAGGCAAAGATAGATACATGCTTGTGTGACAAAAAGGACAAAAATAAGCTCATAACCAAGAAGAAGATTGAAAAAATATGCACCATTAGTCATGATACAGAAATAACTTCCAACATCATGTAAGAACATGGAAGTTAAAAATTAAGATCTCAGTAGCAAAGATCTGTGTTACAAAACAAGATATATGGAGAAGATATAGGGGAGATCTAGCATTATAACTGAAGTAGGATATCCTACAATTCACAAAGTAAAGCCTGGCACAATAATGAGAAAGAAATAAGAGCAACACTTAAGAAAGCATTTAAGAGAGTAAAAGCTTTCCCAAACATTTTGCTGTCCAGGATTTCTGCTGATTTTCTTTTAAAGGGAATCTAAAACTAAACACTTATTATTACTCTGATTAATGAATTAATGCTTAATCTTATCCACCTTATTTCATGTAACTTAAAAAAGTATCGATTAATAATCTTGTGGCCAGATTATTACATTTATTTATTTATTATTTATTATTATATATTATGTTTATATTTATTATTATGTACGTTTATTAATTCCAGCCCCCTCCAGAAAAAAAACCCAAAACAACAGCAAAACCCCCACAACAAAACTATAACAGACTCCATGAGCTAATGCATTTAACCAAGAAGCAGTCTAACTATGGCTATGAGTGTTGAAACATCGATTTTCACATCTGTCTCCTCTGGACAGTCAAACAGCAAGGGCCAGCCATGATACAGATTTCCTTTCCTCCCCTAATGCAAAGTATTACTGAGATTTGTTTTATATGTTTGACAGAGAGTAAATTACATATATACAGGAGATCCTCTGAAGATTTGTGATTCTTGTGAAAGAGGTTAATATGAGTGAGGGAACATCAGAGTTTAGGATATATAAAGTCATACAAATGCCATCAGTCTTGTCTTAAGACAATGGCACAATTTTGGTGATTTGATTGTCCTGAAAAATATTTTTTACTATTATTTCTGGTATTGCAGTTCAATCCAGTACACAATCCTACTGATGCTGTGTTTGTGCTTCAAAATATGTTTAATTATGCTGTTGATTATTTAAAACCACCACTCACTGTTCAGCAGTAGTTGGTACAATAGCAGTTTTGCATGGCGGAAACATAAAAGAGCAAATTAATAGTTTTTCTCTTTGTTGTTTTGTTTTTGTTTTTGTTGTTTTTTTTTTAAAAAGGAACATCTATCCCTCCCATTCCTCAGAACCCTAGAACCCACAACATATAAAGAACAAAAGGAAAAGTATGGAGATATATAACTGAAATGCTTTAACACTACTAAACGTTGCAACAAAACACAGATGACTTTAGATAAAATCTCACTCCCCTCCCTGCAAACAGACCGAGGAGAGAAAAACAAATTTNCTCTTCCCACGGGCTACAGGACTCTGTCAGGCCCCTGCTCCAGACATGGGCATCCCACGGGATCACAGTCTCCTTCCAGGATCCACCTGCTCTGGCATGGGGTCTTCCACGGGCTACAGGTGGATTTTCTGCTCCCTATGGTCCCCCATGGGCTGCAGGGGCCCCATTACGGTGCTTAAGGCATCTCCTCCCCCTCCTTCTCCACTGACCTTGGTGTCTACATTGTTGTTAATCACAGCTTCTCACCCTGCTCTTCTCTAGCAGCCATCTTCATCTGCCCTGTACTTTTTTTTTCCCCTTTTTAAATATGTTATCACAGAGTCGCTACTATGACTCCTCATTGGCCTGGCCTTGGGCAGCAGCTCGTCCAGCCTGGAGCTGACTGACATTGGCTCTGCTGGAAATGGGGAAACTCCCAGCAGCTTCTTGAAGAAGCCTCTCCCATAGGCCCCCCCCCGCCAAAACCTGACCACTGAAACCCAATACACCAGGACATGTACAAAGACTACATAACTACGGATTTAAACCATGAATATGAAAACACACAGAGTGTAGCACTAAACTGACAGCTTTCACAAATTCATATGCATTGCCCTCTGCAAATATTTTCAAGGTGACGATTGTAGACAAATATCAACAATTTGGTCCCTCCAGTTCAAGCTGGAGAAAATCTGATGAAGAGGCACCAGGATGACTTAGATATTGGAGAACTTGCTACATGAAGAAAAGTTTGAAGAAGGGATTCAGGCAATTTAGGGAAGAGAAGGCTTGTAAGGACCTAATGATAGTCTCCTAGTCTCTTAATCTCCCTAAAAAGAGGTTAGAGGGAGGATGGAGGTACTATCCTCACAAGGGTGCACAGTGACAGAACAAGAGGCAGTGGCTCCAAGCTGCTTCAGGGGATATTCTGTCCGAATTAAAAACAAACAAAACCAAAACCAGACCGAACAAAAAACAACAACAAAACTAAACAACAACAAAATCTCCACTATAAGAGTAATTAAAAATTGGAATAAGTTGCCCAGCTATGAGGTGGGATCTCCCTTGAAGTAAATTATTTCAAATAATCTCTGCTTGAGACATAGCCCTGCATCATATAAGTCTAAGGCTTTCAACAGAAGGATGGACCTGGTAAGTTCCACAGATCCCTTTCAACCCCGGCTTTATGCAAACCCACATTCTCAGTTTACTGTGTTTTGTAACTACAGAACGAAAGGCCTCCTGCCTGAATAATTTTCTCATCTTCAAACTACCATTTGTTCTTAAACTACCTTGCCAAACGAAATACCATCCCACACATGCAAGAGAAAAAAAAAAAAAGGTTCAGTCATAGTGCTATCAATATTCTTTATTTGTTTACCTACGTACATTCTTTTACATGTTCATGTGAAGCTCAAGTGATCCTAGAAATGAAAAGTGATTTGGAAGATTTGGGTTTTTTAAGATATGGTGCATTAAAAATCTGACTGTATTTGTGGCTAGAGCTGCAAAATAAAGCAAAATAAATCTAATTGTGAACCAGTAGCCTACATCCAGGTAAACTTACAGGATGTCTTAGATTCACCCACACCTCTTCCCTTGTGCTTTGCTAAATTGCCAGTGAAACACTGTAATTTCGGTGGAGCATATGGGCTGTAATAATCTGAATGCTCATTTTATTTCTCTCTCTATATAAGTGCACTTCTTTTACGGGTTAAGCCTACATTTCCTGCAAATAATATGGGAAATGGGGGAAAAAAGAGCATACAGAGTGACATATGTAGAGAACTAATGACAAAGCATGATTAACTGATAAAAACAACTAAGTGGCAGGCAACATAAATTATCTCACCTCTACTAATATACAAGCACGTACAGGTGCACAGCATTTAAGAAGAATTCTCACCTCGTGGTACAAGAAGTTCATAGCCAAACGTGTTTAACTGCAAACACTTTAAGTCTTTAAGTTTCATTTAGTTACAAATACACACTTAAGTACATACACACATAGAAAAGTATGTATTTATTTCCAGAGCCCAGGAGTATTCATATGTAATCAAGTACAAAGGGAACTCTGCTTGTTTCAAGAGACTTGCAACTCCTTTCCTCACTGAATTACATCATCCTTTTCCCTTCTGTTATGGGAAGTTTCTTGAAGCAATTCACTACTAGCACAGAAGTCCTTTCACATGGAAAGATGTGCATGATAGAGCCATGTAAGCTCATAGCAAGGGCAGAAACACTTCTATAGGTATAGTGGCTCAGGCCTCAGACAGAGGAATTCAGAGGATCCAGAGAAAATAGCAAGATGGTACACTTATTCTGGATATGCTAAAGGAGTTCACTGCCAAACTCAGAGTGAGCTCAGATTTCTCTATTCCTTCCTAAATGCTCTATGAGAACATAAGGAGGATCCAAATTCACCCCAAGCCTTTGTATGTTGCCTGAACCAACTGGCAGAGTCTTACCAGTGTCAAGTCCTTACATCAATGATATTAACAGCTGTGTAAATAATGCAGCGGTGTCTTAATGAATTTGTTACTTTGTTAGAGACTGGAGAAAAAATTAATCTCTAGCTGAATCATATTTTTATTACTAATTTTGAAGTTACTGATTTTGTTTCTATTAATTTTGAATTAAGAAAAATGAAAGCATTTAATTCTAAAAAACACAGAGCTAGAACATTCAGTTTTCTAACTAAAAATCTGTCATGGTGTCAAAGCTTTTGGAAAAGGCAAGAATTCTGTCAGGTGAGATACAGGTAATTGCTGTGGCTTGACAAAACTAGCAGAGAAGAAGTACCTTTAACATTATTTCTTTAATATGACTCTAGAAAGTAAGTGCTATTATCTTTTTAAGTACAGGACTCAGTGCACATCCCATCAAGCTTCACAAACCCACCAGTAAAATTGTTTGAACAGAGCTTAAAGAAGGATGAGTTTATTTTTAATTTTATACAATATTTGTTCTCAGTTATAAACTAACCTTCTTATTCTAACATAATATTGACCATTAATTTCTAAACCTGGGTCTGCAATTCCAGATACCTGAAAGTACAATCACCACCATGTAACTCCCTCCTTAGTCAAACTTGTGACGAACAATGAAGGAAACAAAGCAACTTTTATTAAGCTCACAAATCCCATGGCTGCTTTTAGATTATGCAACACTGACTCATAATTCATCAATGTATATGACTAACATACAGGTACCTGACCTCTAAAACGGGTGTTCCAGTATCTGCCTAAGGACAGGGAAGTGGTAATCTGGAAAGTACAAACATAAGTATTAAAGGCTTCCTTGATAGGAAATTAAAATCAAACCTTCCAACAAGTTTATTTTCTTCATCCTACCTAATAAAAGATGCCTTTCTGAATAACCTGGTCAGAAAGCTACTTTATACCAGACCAAGCTAGTGAGCTAGACTAGCCTGAAGTCAGTCATTCTTTCCATGGCTTGAAAATTATAACCACACCCAGAATAAACAAACTAACAGAATGGGCTGCTTTTCCTTGGATCTGTCCTGACACCATCAGATTTACCCAAAGCAGATCAAGTCCTGCACATTTTAATGAACAAAGCTTGTGAAGTCCCATGCATCGCTCGCTCATGTAGGATTGTTTCACAGCAACCCCGCTCAGCTGGGAGCCTACATGGCCATCAACAATGCCAAGAAAGCTCGTGGAAACAAAGGTGTAATTTTGAAATTGCTGAATGATGGTTAAACAGATATAAGAGAGATTCAGCGAAGGAAAGAGGCAAGTGATACTCTGGAGCAGGAATAACTGGTATCAGACATAATGGTCCTGCTCCCTCCTGTTTAATGACCCTTTCCTGCTTGATCCAAGTACTGGATCAAAATTGTAAGATCTTACCTCTTCACTCTAACTCGAGGCCCAGTTTCAGAAGTGTGAGAAAATAAAGGTGGAACAAATAAGTGAACAGATAGTGAATTCCAGCTATACCTTGTGCCTTCCTAGGACAGCAAGGTCAAGTAAGAAGGTATCGATGTACAAGGAGCTTGATGTGCTACAAGGAGTAGTACAGGTGTCTTGGGGACACTATCAGGATCCAAAATAAATTTACATTTAGTTTTAAAATAGGTATTTTGACTGGCTAATTATTTATGGAAAGTCCTATTTGCACCTTTAAATTTTGGTTTTGAATTAATTTCCTCCTTTCTCTGCCTCACAAGTAATTTCGTCATGTAAATATGAATTGCAATGAGCAATGAGAAAGTACACAGAAGCACAAATTAGATGATGTAAAAGTGAATCAGACATTTCCAGATCTTCAGTAAACTTAAAAGCATTTTCATACTACAGTTATGCCAGTCTAAAACTGGCAAAGTGCAGGTCCCAAGCCTGCCTGCCTCCCTCCTACCCGTTTTATTAGATCAGCCTGTGCAGCCGCAGGGTGAGTTGGTTCAGCTGGCTGGCAATGTAAGGTGATTTTTTTCAGGGTTAGGATACAGTTCCATTAAAGTTGACATTAAAATATTTAGTCCTGCTGCAGTTACGTCCATCTTCTCCAAAACCTGCCTGCTCCATTTTCAACTGTGCTATTTGTCTTACTCTGCAGGGAGCAAGTTCCAGCTACAAAATCTTCAGGAAACTATGCAAAGAATTTGGGAGTAGAGGGGGTGGGGAGAGGATCAGGGAATAATAGTCTGCTGGTTCAATGGCTTCAGCTAGATCGTTACAAATTTGGATGAAAGCCTGCCCCAATACAAAGAAGTAAGAGCCACTGCATAGCAAGACTCAGAATCAAAGCAGTACCAGCACAGCATACACTACAGCATCGACCATCACCCCTAGATCATCCAATAAACTGACACTGCGTCTGTGTAATTAAGTGCTAAGTCTGCAAAAGAAATGGCCACAGCATCTGTCTGGAGTCAAAAGGGATGAGATTATCTCCTCTCAATGCATATGGATATTGGATTGGATATTTTGGGGGGAAAATTGTTACGTCAATAGATCAAGAAAACATCAAGATGCTTTTGGAAAAAAAAAGGAGTCGTAGAAGTTTTTTTCTAATGAAGTCAGGTTCATTTATTCAACTGGAATAATTTCGTGATTATTCAAATTATGATTCATTAACCTCTGTCTGGCACAGGAAATAAAGCCCATAAATAACTCCAAAAACCACCCTGAACAGTGAATCAAAAGATATATTAAACTGAACTAAAACAATACTGAGACAGCTGGATCATGAAAAATTGTTCAACTCAGAGAACATTTAAAGGTTAGAGCTCTATTACAGGTAAAAGAAAAGAGATCATAGACAGAAAAAAAAAGATTAATATAGTGAGTACCTGGTGCTTCTTTTATTCATTTCACTTTTATTGTAAGGCCACCATTTTGCAGATGGTCTGAAGTATCAAATTCCTTATCATATCAAAAGGTTCTATATCAGTTATTCTAACTATGGGTCTTAAAGGACAGCCTACAGACAGATGCTGGAAACAAAACAGACATTATTGAAGAAGTTCCCTAGAATCTTTCTTCATGAAGATTTTTAAATAAAAATTGCAATTGTAACATGGCATAAAACTGCCAAGGCTTGTGGTTTTGCCTATCTTGTATGCTACAAAGAGAAGTCACAGACTTGAGGATCCCACTACAAGCCACAGAACTATCACTTAACCATTATCTGGTTTAACTTAATCTTAGAAGAAAAGATAATGATTAAAATTTCTGGCAATTGAAAATCTTTCACAGAACTGTAGATGGCTTCAGTGGTTAATTAGTTTTGATGTTAAAACGCCACTGAATGTAAAATGTTGCTGTTAAAATTTACATGAATGATTTCTGCATTATCCAGTCAGTTATTTTGCCAGAAAAACAGTCAGCCTTGTAAAATTATAAACCGTCAGTATTTATAAAGCATAGGGAACAGCTCTGTCTTACTTTCATTTCTTCAAAAGTTTTCCAGTGTCAAACAACTTCATAGAAGTCAACACTAACAACTGCAAAAGCCTTTCAGACAGATCTTTTAATATTCTTAATGGAACTTTATTATAAATTGGCATCTATGTTTGCAGTCAACTCATCTGCTTTATGTCTACCTGTTTTTTCATTACGTATTTTTGCACTCCTGAATGAAGTTAGCTGTCTAGAGTGCTTGAAAACATCCAGTACTAATAGATGCAATTTAGTATTTCCATGGAAAAAGTAAATATTTTATCATATGATCTAACTCTTTTGTGACTCTAACAACCACAACAAGAAACCCACCATCTGCTCCATTAAAGGAAAGGAAATAAAACTGAAAAAACTTCCACCAAACTTACTGGTCATGGATTTCTCACTAATTTTTCCATCTGCCTTTTCAGTTTTCTGAATTTCTTAGCTGATACATACTCACTATCATCAAATTATGCTCTCCTCCAGCTGTTTTTCAATACACATCCTCTCAAACTGATTTATTTAACAGGGTGTTTTGTTTTCTATCTAAGGCAGTTTTCTACACAAATTTGGGAGAGTCATTTCAGTTTTGGATTTGAATATTTTTTTGAGTTTGTAAAGTGTATTTTTAATTTACCAAGAGAGATTTTACATTACAGTGTTTCACACAGAGAATATTTCCTGGTTTTCATTTTCCTCTATTTAACAGTCATAAATTATTCTGTTCACTCATCTAAGACAACATTAACTGTGATTTTTTTCTTCTTTTTTAGCCATCAATATATGTTTAATAAAGAATTTATTGCACCAATATTTTTTTTCCCCCTTAGATATTATAGATAGGTTCTTAATGAGTCATGTTGTCCCCCGGTGTGATTTTCTGTCATAGATATTCAATCAGGTCCCACATTGAGCATGTTTTCAGAACCAACCCCAATTCCTTTAACTAATGCTAATATGTTCTATTAGGTAGTGACAAAAGGTAGAAACCCCACATTAGCCATATAATGCAGTCTTTCAGTGGAAACATTATTTGCTATTTAAACTGTGTAACCTGAAATAAAAATTACAAGAGAAAAAGCTTGGTCAGTGTAGCAGTGATTGTAACCAACAACATATATAAATTGTCTTGCACCTTACTAAAAATACTGGCCCTCTGCACTGTCTGTTACTCAACATATTTTATCCTTAGATTTTAGTTCTCTATGACACACACAAACTCAGAAGAATAGATGTTGTAATAATGTTACTAAAATGCTCTTTGTACTCTTAGAAGATTAATTTTTCTTCTTAATAGTTTATTATCTTTTTTCTTCTACCTTTATTTGATGTTACTAAAGCATTTTTATTTATAGACATTCCTGTTTGCAATTTTGGAAATGTTCGTCATTTGTCTTTTATGTATAATGTAGGTGAATTATATTTGTGATTTAGTTGGAAGTACATTAGCTCTGTACCTTACACTGAAAAAGTCATGTGCTTAAAATAAATTTTCCTTTTGTCTTCAGAGATACCTGAATATCATTAGGACTACCAGCATATATGACTTAGCTTTTGCTTCCCAGGTCCAATTAATTGCCTTAGAACTGTTAACAGTCCATATTCGAGTAAGGTATGGGTTTCTTATGTAGTCCTTCTGAAACAATTGTGTCAAAATATATTTATTTGCATTTACCTATTAGTGAACTAAAGAGAATTATAACACAATAAATCAATGTAAAATTCCAGATTAAATTTCAAGATTCAAGAGTTGGCAAGCAAATGGAGAGATGAGCAATTCTTCCCACACATTGTTAGCAAAGTCATTTCAGATTAATGATTTACCTACTGTTGAGGAAAAAGAAATTTTAACATTTTTTCTTCAATCTCTCACTTCCTACTTTTTAAAAAAATACAAAATGTACATGTTAACACATTTCAGACAGACTCTTAGCATTCCTCACTGGCATCAAACAGATCACTGCCAAAATGATGAGACAACCGTGCAGTCAAATGTGTCATCAGGCTTGAAAATCTCTGTGGTCAGCAAACTTTGTTGTACAAAAAGGCTGACCTTTACTACCTTATTTTATTTTATTTTTAGAGAAAGGTTAATTTGGAGATCTGTTAACTCACACAAAAATAGATTTAATGAGGTCTTTCATGCTTCTGGATGAGACGTTGATTTACGGTTTGCCACCAGCAGGTGCTGAACAGAAAAGAGTTACTTGTTAACTTCCACAATGTCAAACAGGTTTAAATTGAATGAAATGGCATGAAAGAAATTAGTTGAAAGACTACAGATTGTTTTATAATGCTTTTTCACAACACATTCACTAGTAATGATTTTAATGACTGGAAAAATATTATAGAAACTAGTGATATGGGTGCATGTTAAATCAAATGTTAAAAAGGGTAAGCAGTTTTCATTCTATCTTAGTATTAATAAGCTATTTTTTAATTAGATTTCTAAACAGAAAACAAATCTTATTTCTCAGTAAAATTAGTGGGACATTTACAATAATTACTTACAACCAATATACATGTAACTATGGTAATGAAAAGATAACAAGAATCTGCAACTTGCATCCTGATTCTTGAATTTCTTGATTACTCTTTGTTTTCAGAGGCGGGCTTAAAAACAAATGTCCTTAACAAAAAACTCAGTTACTTTCAAGTATTGCTACTGTTTTGTAAAACAGGCATATGCTTTTCTTCCATTTATTATATAAACATTTGTCAAATTACATATTTAAGGATGGATGTCTACACACAGATGCTAAAATACCTGACCTGGCAAGTATGCAAGTACCTCTGAGCTGCAAAACATCAAAGTGTATTAGCACTCTGACATACCTCTTGACAAGGTCTATTAGTCTGGGTGAAGCTCCTGGCTAATGCAGACAGACTTCTGAACCCAAAGCGGCAGGACTGCAGAGTGTTACTTTTTAACACAGATCCATCACCCGGGGTCAGTACAAACTGGGACGTTTCTGCACTGCACTGCTCAGTGTAAAATAAGCCCAGACTTCTCACCAGTTTCGCTGAAACACTGCTACTCTTACTTTATTTTTACAAATCA
This sequence comes from Calyptomena viridis, assembly GCA_013390005.1. Classification (NCBI taxonomy): domain Eukaryota; kingdom Metazoa; phylum Chordata; class Aves; order Passeriformes; family Eurylaimidae; genus Calyptomena; species Calyptomena viridis. The sequence continues at coordinate 13,988 of WEIV01027626.1, read as the reverse complement.
TATAGTGAAGAAGACAGAAATTAGACTTGGGAAATGTTTGATCTTAGACAAAAACTTGGCAAAATAACCCATGCTGGAAGAGGTGTTTTTGAGATATGCTGAAATAGGGCAAATTGGACCACAAAACAAGCTGGGAACATGCAGGCTTATCCTCACCCACACTTCACAGATCATAGAAACAGCTGTTGCTGTTCTCTCCTTTGCCTCGTCCCTACTTTTCTTTGTCTTTTTGCATTAGGTCTGGTTTATGTAGTTTCATTTCAGCAAGTCACCTTTGACCTTCTGATTAGTAACCTGCTTGCTCTGTCTATGACATATTAACAGAGCAAACCTATGGCCAAAGACAAATATAATGGGCTTAGTGGGGAGGAAGTCACATAAATGCTTCCACATTCACTTGCTGCCTAGAAAATATGATGAGCTCTTGTAAAGAAAAACAGAGTTTGCAATTAAACTCTGTTTTTCTGCAATTTGCCAAGTTTAGGCCTGGAATTACAGCCTTATAATATTCAGAAAGGAATAATGTTACCAAGTTGTGAAACAGCAGTCCTTCTCAGTTTCAAAAGTAAGGTTGTTGATTAAATCACTAAATTTTAAATCAAAATACTAAAATATATTTTTCCTGACTTGTCTCATCCTTTAAAAACACAAACAAAACAAAGAAACAACTCACTGAAGATGTTTTTTTCTGCTGTTCCTGGGAGTCAGAAAGTTGAATTAGAAAAGGAAATAGGAATACCATGCTAGCTTAAGTCTAATACCCTCATTTTTAAAAAGCATGAAAGATTTTAAAGGGGAAAAAAAGCCCTAATTTTGCCATTCCATTGTATATATTGTTCCCATTTCATTTGACCCTTGTATCCTTCCCCCATGTCACAGTAGGCTGACCCCTGGCTTCCCAAGCCCACACCACTCCCAAAGCTTCCTCCAAGTCCTCACACTGGCATCCACCCACATCCAAACACACTGCAGCCATCCCACAGCATGTCCCTTGCGTTGACACAAAATGTCCTTCACACCCACAACTTCCCTTAGAGCACCAAGGAAAACCAATCCACCTCAAATATTGTTTCCTGGCCCAAAGCTGTACACATCCTCACTCTCTCTTTGAATCAGGACCTCCGTGCTGCCAGGATAAAGAAGCTTGTCTGAGCAAGGATCACCAGATATTACACTGCTTATATCCACCTAAAACAACCTCTGGTATGCTGGTGCTAATGAGGGAATTACACTCCCTTAATATCTGATGATGCTTAGACTTATACCCACCTTGGGTCCTTAACTTTTCTGACAGACTGGACTCACTGTGGAGTAGATGACAGAGGATTTCTGATCTAGCAGTACACAGTGATCAAGTCTCCTGAGGTTCATTAATGGATAACTTAGCAAATGAGCAGCTATATAACAGCTAACAAATACACAAAACCTGGAGTTAGGAGACCTTAATTTCTAGAAGAGCAACAAAACATCTTCACCTTAATGCCCTAGTTAACACATCTTCTGCCCTGACGGGCTAGAGGATTACACCATATAAAAATAAAATGGCCAGAATTATCAACCATTATGACATCTAACCAATAGAGATCTACAGTAGAAATCTGTGCCTTTAAGGAATTGCAAGTACTTCAGATATAGACAATTTGATAGAGAAAAAGATTAGCTAGGTGCAGATAGGTCTATAAAATTACATGATAAAAGCTTGTAGCAGCATCTGGTCCTCTACTAATCAATTAGCATGTTAAACAGTTTATATATTAAACTTCAAGTACAATAATATGAATGTATGAAATGCCAATTAGTTAGAACACTAACTAGAGTGGGAATAAAGATACTATTTTATATAATGCATAAGCATCTACTGTTCCTGACAGTGAACACATCTTAAAAGATTATTCACGATTTGATATAAAAGAAGTCATAGGTAAAGATTTTATTCACACAGATTGGGGAAAACATTTGTAACATGATTTTGTACAACCTGATTTTATACTATATTTAAACTGCTGTAAAGAGGGATGGCACTTGAATCATGCTTCAGGACTTGTGAGATGTCTCTCTTGTTACTTTACATAGCCTTGCAATGACCACTTCTGTTCAGGTATTTCAGGAGTTATAAGCAGGTGCGTCTGACGGTATCTAAGTTTCATTTTTGATTTCCTCAGTTAAATTCAGCCATAAATATAAACAGTATCATCAGCAGTATGGCAGACCAGAATCTTCAGTGACTAACGCTGGGGCAACATAGCAAATAAGCAGGTACAAACATTGGGTGTTACTGATTGAGGCTTTCCAAGCAAGGCAGATCAGGCCCAAGGGACAAAGGAAGGCATGAGAACATAACGATTCAGGCTCAGCAGTTGAACAAGACAACTTCAGAGCTTTCTGTAGGTAAACAAATTGCATTCTGGCTACATTTACTGATTTCTGGAAGTATAATTTTCTAGACTGTAGCTTTACTACAACTCTGCTAATAAGTTGCAAGCTGCACTTCCTGCAGCCTTGCTGTCAAAAATATATTCTTGCATTTTTATAATAACAACTTAGATGGGGAATGGCAGGAAGAGACAAACTGTGGAAACAACTAATGAAAATTAATTCCAAGTAACTCCTCCTCTGACACAGGTCAGTACCATCTCAGCAGATTGGGTGTGTATTTCTATCGCCATCCAGAGCTGAATTTCAGCTGCAGCCACTTAAACATCACAAATGTTAAATTAATGCAAATTGTATGCCACTACTCCTACTTTGCTCAATTGGTAACTGGTGTGCTCTCTCCCTCATGCTAAAGGGGAAAGCAGCAGTTTCTTACAGCCTAAATCTGATTTCTGGCCTTTCACTGTATAGGAAATACAGATTAGCAAATAGTAAATTAAAAAAACCCCAAAACATACAAAACCACTATAGTAAGCATTGTGGTACACTATGTTTACAAATATGAGTAACTCTACTGCTGTTTAAGTGCATATTTGGGCCCTTACAGAGGTAAAAAATTGGGCTTTCACAGAAGTAAAAAAATCCATTCTGATTAACACTATTATACAAAACACCTTTGCATTGTGTTTTTCTCAGTGAATATGAAATACTATCACTATCCAAATGCCAATACTTCTACTTCTTGTTTTATCTGCAAAATCCATCCATGTCACTAGTTTAGAAGCATCCAAAAGATACACTCCATAAATGTGGTACTACATACCCAATAGCTGTATAAATGTGTTGTGGTTTTAAGTAGCCAGAGTTTTTTATTAGTTGGGGGGGGGGGCTAGGAGAGGGGCTTCTTTAAGAAGCTGCTAGAGTTTTTCTCTGCTCTAAGCTAGCCAAGGTCAGGCAACAACGCCTCTGTGATAACATATTTAAGAAGGAGTAG
>WEIV01027625.1:6846-52250 GCA_013390005.1 Calyptomena viridis | reverse complement strand
AGACAATCATGCTGGGAGGTGTTGAAACTAAAAAGACGTATTCTATAGATTTTAATTGAGTTGGTCATTTTGGATGCCAGAACAGCTACATAAAATTGGGAGACCAGGTATATAAGAGTGAAATTAGATATATATTTCCATATCTTGACTTTGTTTAGAAGTTTCTTTCCATATAACCAGTGCACTATATGACTCAGCAAGCAAGTAAAGTAGAAAGTATGAATCCTAATACAATACTCAAATTAATGCCTTTTCTCTCAAGAGCTACTACAAACAACTCAAACAATTAATTAAATTATCCCAGCTTTATTAATTTTCTAAACACAGAAAATAACAGTTTTGTCTACATGTGTTATAAATGGATTCTGAAGGTAAATGAAGAAAGAAATAGAAAGTAAAGAAACTGATTTAGAACAGAATTTAAAATCTCATTTTAAGGCTAATATTCTCTTCTGAAGCGCTCACCAGTGACTCTTAGGAAAGTTTATCTCTGTAACATCTGTCTGATGTGGTTTAAAATATTCATTTGCATCCTTGATGGCAAATATGAATTAATGCATATGAGTCTGTAAGGTGAGGTGTTTTCATAGAGAAGCAAACAACTTTGCTTACTTGAGGACCTCACACTACTAGACAGTACTCTGCCTGTCCTCAGGCTTCACTAATTCCAACTAACAAAACAGTTAGGAGTTCACAAACTTTGAAAATTATTTTTTAAAAATGAGGTTTTAAATAAATCCACAGTCCTTTTACTTGCCTCTTGGAAATTTTTAAAATCTTCATTTTTGTTACATGAGGAGAATCGGCAATCCTTATGCATAATCTATAATTATGATTAGTAATGATCAAGAGGATACATTCATGTTCCCCTAACTCACAGGACCTAGGATTCTGGGGAAAATAAGTGTTATTTGGCATATTCTTTGACTTTAAAAATGGAGGAAATATATATTTGACCATNATATTTGACCATATGTTTAGACTGGAAAGAGTTATATGAAATAACAGATTAAAATCCATTATTCAGTGTGGTTCATGAAAATAATGCTTCACCATTTTTATAATTATCAATTTTTATAGATTATTTTGTCCAGTTCATACTTTCAGAAGAACTAGACTCTAGTTTTTAAACTAAACTCCTTTTAGCTGTTTTGCTGCTGATTAGACATCATTCCTCATTCTGAAATTAGCCTTTTCTATGTTTAGAACCTGAAACAGGATTCAAAATCACTTGTGGCTTAACAGAAGAATCTAGCATGCAAAATTTGAAAATGGACAAAGTGTGGACATTTTTACTTCTAATCCATATAACCAGAAGAATACCAACTTCAAAGAGTGTCTAGAATAAAAACATTGCTTAAAGAGATGCTACCTAGGCATGGGCAAGCTTCCAAATTAATATTCTCTGGTGTAAATTTCAAATAGTCCCATTGACTTCCTCTAACTCCACTGGAGTTCCTGTTGGAATGAAACCAGGGTGAGGTCAGAATCTGGCAGGTCATTATTGAATGCTGTCCATGTCACATGCTGACTGCTTTCTAAAAGTAATCCTGTTGTAAGATGGTTAGCTGTGTCTAGTACAAAACTGTCTGTCTACTGTAAGCTTTGTGATGGAGGTGGTTTGTAACTTCATACTTAAAATTTCAAGTGAGGCTTAGAGGTGCTTTTGAACATTTGCCACCCAGAACAGTAATCATAAACATGCACTGCAACCCTAATTTTGCTCTCCAGTCCCAAAACAATCAAGAAATATTTTGCCAAGCCTTTTTATACTTTTCACACTATATGTGGTCTCACTATGTTTTTACTGTGAAACAGCTCGCCACCTTCACCTGCCTATCTCTAGAACAAAATCAGATTACAGCAATATGGCAAGCTGGTTCCAAAACATCAGTTTCTATCATCCTTTACAAACTGACTCAGAACTAAATTGACCTTAGTGTAAAGCAATGTAGTTTAAAGAATTAAGATCAATTAATGCAAAAGGTCTACAAGGAGTGTTCTGCTGTTCAGGGATTGCCAGCTGCTCTATTTTCTTTGTGCCAAACCCTCACAGGAGTGTTCTTTAAAACAGGTAACCAAAGCAAAGAAGTAGCAGAAGGGAAGGAAGGACATTAAAATTTGCACCTGACATTTCTGTGCTACATGATATATTCCCTTTTTACTGCAAAAGTGCTATTGAGGGTGATCTCCAGGCCAGGGCCAGCACGTCTTGGAAACAAAGTCAGAGCAAGAGTTATCACACTTCAAGAACCTGGGCCATTTCTAAATGTTCCATTTTTCAGCCACACTAATAACTGAAAATGAATGATAAACACTGTCCCTGCACTATTAGAGGTTAATAATATTTTATTGAAAAAACACAATATAAACAACGTCTTCCCTCTCCCCTGGGGCCCTCCACAGAATGACACCACACACTACCCAGTGAGTGAACATTTCATAGTGTTTGCTTCCTATTTAATCTGATTCTCTGTTGTTCAGAGTGGAGCTTCACATATCCTTTTACTGGTTCTTGTGATACAAGAGGTTATATTCAAGCCAACACCTGTTTGTGCCTTATTATTACATATTTTCTATATATGATAGAAATTGATTCAGAGGCAATAATTGTTCCTACAGCAGACATCCTGATCTACTTATTTCATTCTCCAGTATGCTTTATAAATATTCACTGTTTCCACTCCAAGCCTATTTTCCACAAAAAAGACAAATAAAACCCCACCAAGCCTGAATGGAATGGTGGAGAGGGACTGTGAACAAGGTTGTAGGACACAATTCTGAAATCAGACACAGACACTACCGGTCCTTGGGGAGAGATATGCAGGACTTTTTCCAACCCTGAAACACTCTGATAGTTATCATAAGACACTAATTAAGCAAGATCTGTGACAGTCATAAAGGGATGTTCAAAGTAGCCAGTTTTTCCAGTACTGCAATATTATTTGCACAAGAAGAACAGATGGACTTCTGAAGCCAGTATGATGACTCTATCCGCACTTCACTGCCCAGATTCTGGCCAGAGCAAATCCTTCTGGCATGGTTCCTCCTACCAAAGCTTAATAGAGAGAGATAAAGGGAGAATAATGGACTCTGACTAAATGAGAGGTCTCCAATTAATCTGTAATTACCCATAAGTTCTTTAGTATTTTATAGATAAACTGTTCAGTGAATATACTTTCATGTGCATATACATAAACAGGTAACAAAGCCTATGAAAAGCTGCAGACATGTTAAATGTGAAATTTTGATTCCACACATCATACAAAGTTTGATATTTTCACTGAATCTTTGCAGGAAAGGTAACATTTCCATACATATTCATCAATTTGGAAGCATCCAAAGTATATCTATTTAGAAGTTGTGATTTTGATACAAATACTTTAACAGATTGTATTTTATGTATATATCTTTTTATGACATAAGGAACTACATTCAAATGTGGAAAAACTCTGCGCTGGGTAATTTGCATCCTTATGTCCCATTATAGATTTTCCTATTTGGAGTTCCATCTGGTCTTCAATATCCTTCTGAGTTTATTACTTTAATGAGATCATCTTGGGATTACATACCTATAATTTTATTACTATTAGAATTAGTGTTGCCTGCTTACCTATCCATAGGCCATTTAGTCTTACCTTCTAAGCATAACAATGAACAATGCCTGGATAAAGCTGATACAGAATCAATAAAAGGACTCTAAGTGAAGTAATCCTGTTTTGCAGAACCCCTAATAAGGAAAAAGAGATTATGACAATCTTGTTCTTAACCATTCATATCTTGTTCCTGAAAAATAATCACACTGTATTTTAGGGTTTACATCCAAAAATTGCCATCCCTGTGTGATGGACCTCCAATTTGATTTTTGCCACTAGCCTGCAGTATAACTTCGAGCAAGTTAGTATGTTTTGGAAACTGAAAACAATATATGACCACCTGTAGTGATGTCAGAATGTCAGATGTGTTAACAGGATACTTTGAAGACTTGAGCTTTATATAGCTACTATGCATAAATAATTTTAGAAATAATTTAATGCTTCTCCTTTGTCAAGTTCATAGCAATTTGGAATAAAATCCCTGGCAAGGCATACAATCAAGACACGCAATATCTATTTGTGTTTATGGTTGCATATGTAAAGCAAGAGAAATAACTGAATTACCAAATCCAGACCACTCTTCCTACACAGACACATCCATTTTTTCCCTTTCATAAGGCTACCACCTTCATTTAAAACTAAGCTTTTACCCTTACTCTTCCCTCAGAAAAACTGGTCTAGCACCTTTGAGTAATAAGGCACATCTTGCAATTTCAGCCAACATCTGTTCATGGCCAATTTATTCCCATTTATCCTTGTGCCAAGATTGCTCTTTCAGTAAAGTATCTTTTACCACCTTTGTGTTTGCACCTTGGAACAGAGCAATCTTTTATCAAAACACATTTTTTTCTTCCTATCAAGCTCTTTCTCTTTCCTGTCAAAAAATAGTCTCTTAATACAACTGGAAGGACAATATCCTTCTCTGTTCCTAAAACAACTACAATTTTTCTTCTCAAATATTCATTACCACAACTATGCATAAATTTCCAGACATGGTCACATCAGTTTAATTAGTTCGTGCTGTTTTATCCGTGCTGTTTTATCTCCATCAACAATTCATGTTGATGAGTCTCCAAATTATAGCAGAAATATTTAGTATAAAGCCATGTGATGTTTTAATCAAATATTTCATTTTGTACTGTTTTACAATATTCCATTCATTCTTTGTACTGAAAATTCATCTACATTCTACACTTTACACCAACACCATTAAAGAAATCATTACATACAATTTGTCCTAATAATGATCCTTGTTAGCTCTAATAATAAAATCTCTTTCAGACCAATAGTGCCCTTTTAGCAAAGCCTGCTTTTGTCAGCTAGATTCCTTTATGGTCCACTACTCCACAATTCTCTTATTAATCCTCATTTTCTATGGTTTACCTGATAATTTCCTGTGTGACACCACACTAAATGCTTTTTTGAAACCCTGACAGATTAAATTTAGCTTTGTTTGTAGTAATTTATTTGCTTTTGTTTTTCAGAAAATTCAGCTATCTTAGAAAAAGACAACCTTAGCATGATCAACCTGAGTAAACCCATGATGCATTTCTCATTTAACCATTATATCCCTAATTATTATTCCTTTCAAAATGTGTTCACAGTTTTTGTATGCACTCTAGGTCAGCCTCCTCTACATTCCAAGTCTTTTCTAAATTATAGTCCTCTAGCTCTTCATTCCAGTTGACTTCACTAATTAGTTTTCTTAATCTCAGTCTTCCCTTTTCAAAATTAGTGTTTAACTACAGACCTACTTTTGTTTATTCTTCCATTTAATTTAAACTGAATAAACTTACGGACATTCAGTCTTTTCTACAGCAACTTCTATAGCATTTTGCTGAAAGCAAGTTCCTAAGAATCACCTCTTCTGGGGGCTGTTGACTATTTGATGAAAAGGTGTATAACCAGAGCTTATTGCTATTAGTAAGGACAGGCTTTAGCTGTACATTTACAATATTCCATTGTGACCAGACTTACTGCAGTTTTCACAGCCTCCATTTCATGACAGAACTTCTGCTTTATGTCCCTATCTGATCAGAAAAGCCTCCAGAAGAGTTATAATATAATACAAACAGGATTTATTACATACTTCCAGCAATAGATTTTAACAGAATCATATTCTCTATCCTGGTTCTTAACTCTTCTCTGACATCATGTCTTTCCATGCCCATTTCCTCATCTTCCTGCACTTCTTTATTCATTAATGATATTTATTTCATGGGCTTACAATGCTTTCAGTCATTCTTTCCCAAGAACTAGAGGAACTTAACAGACTGAAAAGAAAACCCAAACCAAACTAGTTTCCATCGCTGTTTTTTCGCCCTAGTGTGGTAAAGTTTTATTCCAGTGCAGCACAATAGCATTGTTGCAATGCTTATATGAGGTACCAAAGAAAATAGTGCAATAAAACTAAAGTATATTTTTAGAGTCATGAATCCATTTCTGGATGAAAAACATTAATGGTTTTATCATCAATTTGCATCCCTTTGTATCAAAAATATCCACTCCTTGAAAAACTATAGATGAAGTGGTCTCTAAAATAAGGGATGGCCAGTAGCAGGCACTGAAAAATGTTTAACTTAGATCTTATTCCCTAGGCTCAAAGGAGAATTTTAGTAAATAGGAATTATATAGCTCATGTTCACAATAGATTTTCTCCATCAATGATATAGATTAATACACACCAGTATGTGTGGTGGTTTTGTCATATTATCTCGTGTATTATCCTCTGCATAAGATAGAGCTAACTTTCTTTTTTCTCGATTTTTGTCCATCTGACTGTGCTTATTTTTTCTCATAACTCAAAGCAGGAATTTTCTCTCCAAATATATGTACGTTTTAGACCAACTACTATAAATATAACAATATTCTATGTGTGGACATCTTTAAACAACGCTGATATAGGAGGCAACAGACAACTTCTGAAATAGATCTATTTTTCTAAGAACTTTATAAAGTAATTAATATAAAATTAACAGTAGACACTTTGACTATAAAGTATCACGAACTTCATATGAACCTTGATTTTTTCTTTCTTTTCTCAAAAAACCTGATTTTTATTAAACTAGTATTAAAGTCAGTGAAGGTTGCTGTTTGATAGGATAACTTCATTATAACTGAATGAGTAAGCATTTGACACTTGGACTTAGGTCTTATTTTTACTGATAAGGTAGTGTCATTTCAGTAGATTCTTCTCATACAAAATGCATAAAAATGGGGATTGTTATAACTGGACACACTAAATTACTGTTTTGAATCACAGTCTCAATCACTTTGCTTTCAATGAGCGTATTTTTTAAAAAATAGATAGTCACTGCAAATAAGCTGCTTTTGTTCTGCTCAGAAAGCCTGTGCCCTAAATTTTCAGCAGTCACACTGTATCCTTTGGTATATCAGCCTGAAAGGGACCCATAGCCAACATAACTCCAAGACGTCCTTGGTTTAACAAAAAGCTATCCTGACTCTCTGCAGAAGTCATTCAAAGATATTTTAGAAGTTGTTTCTTAACACAAAAAGACTTTCCTGAATTGATGGGACTTTATAGCAAAAACCAAACATGAGATTGTGTTGCTGAACCTTACAATTATACAGAATGTTAAAATTTTTTTGAATCTTTGGCCAATAAATCAGCTGAGAAAGGAGTTTATGGAGGAGAGAAATGTGCTTGTGCACTTTGTCCCTCAAAGCTGGGCTGTTTACATAGTCTATGGGCAACAGCCAGTCTCTTCCAGAATAGTTATGAAATATTGTATTTTATCTCTGCTCTCTTGCAGGGCCCTTAAAATCATCCCTGTGACAATGGCCTTCTGTAAGGGCTCTGGGGTGCAATGTTTCTCCCACACCACAGTGCAAGTGGCAGCTCACAGAAGGTGCCCTGCCAGCCACATCCTCCAGCTCTGCCTGTGCAAGATCAAGGAGCACGTCCTGAAGAAAAGCGGTGGAGAACTGCACCATTGTGCTGCCAGGAATCAGGATGTCTTTTTAAAAATGCTTCCCTGAAGTCCACCCAGGAAGAAGTTAAGCTTCAGACTTTTTCGTGGGGCCATCCGAGGGCTGATCTAGTGCCCTCTGTGCTGTGACCCACAAGGACATGTTGTCCTGCCTACCACTCTGCAGCCAAGGAGAAGGCCCTGTTCCAAAACCCACCCTTGGAAATCCTATGGCTTTACTGATCCACAATGTAAACAAATTAAAGCAAACCTGCAAGGATGGGAAGGGTCCTAGAAAACAACGTGCCTCAAAATGCTTACTCTATCACCTCTAAATTTTCTAGGAAGAAGTAACATTCCCGTATAGGCTTTTCACTCCGGTCCTCAAACCTTTACAAAGAACATCAGAAACAGAGCTTTGTGTTCCTATTTTTCCTACTTAAAAAAAACCCAAAACACTTTGGTACTATTTCCCAGTTTACCATGCAGTGGTTTAATTATTAAGTCTAAAGAAGCAAAGTACAGAATCTAAATTTTAAGGATGATAAGGAAATGTGAGCAATGGCAGTTTTTCAGGAACATTTTTTGAAGAAGCGAAGGTTTATTTTGAGAGACTGTCATATAGCAAATATATTCAGAATGTCTTGCATTGTTTCCAACAGCACAAATGCAGGGGGATAAAAATGAATCTATGGGTTCACATCATTCAACATTGCAATGTGAATTGCAAATAGTATGCTATTTATTACCAGGCAGAGGATTGATTAACTGTGTGAACTTGGCAAGAATCCAAGTTTTTAAAATAGGGATAATATCTAATTTAAACACACTTTAAAAAGCCTTACTGGATAACATTTAAATAACAAATTCAAAAATAGCTGAAACATACTGCATTAGGATTGATTTAATTGTGTTACAAGGGTGATAGCAAATACTTAAAAGATCTATTAAAATATCTTTGAAAAGTATCTTGCTATTGTTAAAAATAAAACCAAAGAATACAAATGAATATATGTTACAAATAAAGAATAATTTTCTTTTCATTTAAATATGCATTTTTTTTTCTGAAGATACCCTCTTCTGAATACAGATTGTCTTGGAGCAATTATCTGGAATATTGATAGAAAGCAAATCGTGGTAAATGCTAAATGAATGCTAAAACAAGGGGAAAACCATACACAAAATAGTTTTAGAAGTAGTTTAGAATAGTTTAGAAGTAGCAGAGAAGTGGATAATAGAAGCATGCAGAGTGCAGTATGAAAGCTGGTATGGGTGAGATAAACTTTCATATATCTACCATAGTGCTGTATCTTATTTAAGATAACTACATTATTCAAAGTGCATATTAGCATTGATAAAGTAGCTGGATACAGAACACACACCCCATAAAATACTCTGGGAATTTACTAAAAACCTGAATCACCAAGTTTTGTGATACCACTTACAAAAGTAAAATATACAACTGGGCATATTACAATATTTATATTTGTACTGAATGTTATTCATCTTCAGTGTACTCCTTTTTACTTTGTAAATGTCACAAAGGACATGAGATTATTCTCACGATGAGGGATTGATTAGCAATTTCAACAATTTCCTAATTGCTAGGTCATTTATGTAAACAATCAAAATAGATCAGCAAACAATATGGCTACTTAAAAAAAGATATTTTATTTTTCACTAAAAATGTCTCCACTCGATTATTACAGCAACTTTGGTTAGTCTGTTTTTGTTGGTTTGTTTGGGGGTTTTTTCACAGCAAAATTAAGAATAATAAATGCTGACTTGAAAACAACTTATAAACTATTATTTAGATAAATTATTTTCTTTAGTGACTCATCCTTTGCAGTAGAAGAAAAACAGGTCAAGAATTTAAATGTTGCTGATAGTATTTCTTTATGTCAGGAAAAAATCCTCAGAAATGTGCTCTATGTACATTAGTGTCATATTTTATTCTAAATAATAACTTCTATTTCCCCTCCACACCCACCAAAGCACCCAAACAACAACCAAACAAACTATTTTGGCTGCTTGAAGAACACAACATCATTCCCTGCAAGACAACTGTGGAAGCACAGGAGCCTCCAGACAGATTTTGATCTTACTAACACCAGTATAAATGAAGTGTCCCTTTCTTGACTTCAGTAGATTTACAGTTAACTGTGACCCAAATAAGACTTAAAACACTTCTGGTTTGGACTGGGATGACCAGCCAGATGCTGCAGTTCTCCCTGTAGACAATGTCTGAGCACTGGCACAGGTGGCCCAGGTAGGCTGTGGACAGTCAAAGCCGTCTGTCCTGGACAACTTGGGTGGCCCTGCTCGAGCAAGGGGGCTGGATCAAATGACTTCCAGAGGTCCCTTCCAGACTCAACCATTCTGTGATTTTCTGTAATGTCTGCTCATGCATTTTCTGTTTAGTCAGTGGTATCCTGTCATTACAGACACATCTAAAGATATTTCACTTCTAAGCCCAAATAACTATGGAAATGCTACAAAGGAAAAGTCGCATATTGGTTTTCCGTCATCAGGAAAGAAAAGAGTGTACTGGGAGTCAGAACCTGGGGGGCTGGAAGAACTGATGGCATTGAAAGAGTAAATACAGACTAAGGGGGACAGGGCTTTCTACATCTGGGGTAGACAGAGTGGGAATGCAGGACAAACATCCAGAGCAAATCAGACTTATTATACTCTATCTCTCAATGGAACAATTTGTGTACTTCTTATCTCCCAGGCAGCACAGATATGTACTGATGCATGCTAATTTCCCATAAAGAGCTAGTATTTCCTGAAGGTTGTGCTTGAAATGAAGGATAGCTCTTAATGACAGTCCCTGTTAGAGAACACTGTAGTATAGACTGCTGTATTAACCAACTGAAGTAAAAGGGAGGCTTTAGAGATCAGTTATTTGCTTAACACTTTTTTGCCCCTGCTTACATCCTGACATTTAGCAGTCATCCTCTTCTAAAGTGCAACTCAAATGTGACCTTGGTCTCTATTGTCCTTGTCAGGCTTAGGATGAAATGTCCAGCTGACTTGGGGAGAGAATGGCAGGAACTAGGGAACTAAACTCCAGGATCTTTGGTGGTTATGATCTGTTTATAGGAGCGTAAAGCAAGACAATGCTGATAAATTCAAATGTAAATCCCAGAGAAAATGACACATGCCAGAAAAGGTTTTTAAAATGCTGTCTCATGGAAGAAGTAGCAATATGTAAACATTAAAGTTGTCAAGACATGTCTCACTCTGCTGCACCTCCCCAATTCAAATAGCTGTGTAGAAGAGAGAAGAGAGAAGGAAAAAGAAGGGAGGGATTTAATCAAAGAACCTCAGAAAAGTGAGAACATTCCCATCAACTTCTGCTTTTATCCCTGGAGACACCTTTTCAACTATTCACCAATCCAAGTGTTAAAAGAATTTGCTTCAATGCTTTGTTATCACAATCAGCTTTTCTATCATATCTTGTTTTTTTCTTGTTTGTTTTCTCAGTGCAAAGCTGCTGCAAGGTTTATGCTTAGCTTACAATTGACCTACCCACTTTGAACATGCCCAGACAACAGGAAACTGGTTTCTTTGGAAACAGGAGCTACATGAATTCTTTTAGTACTTGTACTCATTTAAAGCTGTTCACACATATCTGACAATAAGCTGCCAGACCTTCAGCACGTGATTCAACTTTACCAGGCAAGGTAATTAAGGGGAACACTACAAGTGACATCCCAGGCTGGTAAAACAGTTTAGTGCAATTTGAATATGAACAAAACAAAAATCCCATCATTTAAACTACTTTGTCTATCTATAAAGGCTTTTAGTAACAACAAAGCAAGCAGCAAAACCAATCTTGGAGACATTTGTACTTTGCAACACGGAGAGGTAACGTCATCTTTTTGAAGATATAGAGGCAGCATGTTCATATATACTGAACACTGATTTATGGGGAACAACACATTAGTCACTGATGGGACTAATAAAACTAGTTTAAAAATATTCAAGCCAAACTGAAGGCTTCCTAATTTCCCATTAATTTTGTTTTTCACTTAAAGACTGCAGCTGGAGACTGAGCATCTGTCTTGGATACACCAGACACAGGGGAAGATGATACCAGTACTTACAGTTAATTTTGTGCTCTCAAGGCTGTTAGTTCCAAAATAGGCATGCCAGAAGAAACATATACCAATTTCCCAGGCATTGCCATTCATAGGGTGGTACTAACATAAAACTCAGCTTAAGGTGCTTTAGGACAAAGTACAGGACTCTGAAGAGCAGCAGCTGGGGAATTAGCACAAGCACACTACTCTTGCTTTCATTGACGTTAGGACAATAACCTTTAGCAAAGTAGTGGGCAAAAAGCAAAGACGGTAACATCTCAATTTATGTCTGCTAAATTTAAAAAAACCAACCCAAAACCCCACACCTGTCAGAGCTCAGTTTCCTCACTTCCTCAGAATTTTTCAGCAGAAAGCAAGTTTCCTGACATATCCCATAAATTCCACCACATTTGGATGTACTTAAATGTCATTGTTCCTGAACTGTCTTTGATCAAGAATGTGTATAGATTTTTCTGCTGCCTTCACACTTAAATTAGAACAGCAGGACTGTGCATGGCAGGGAAAAAAGATGTAAGGAAGCCACCATTTCCCTTGCTTTCCCATGGAGAGATTCTTGGGGAAAGGAAAGAGATTTTGAATAAACCTGGCAGAAACGATCATATTTCAATCACTGAAGAAAAAAACTAAAGCATTTAGCAATGAGATATTTTAATTAGGATTACAGAACTGGATTTTATGAGGAAGCAACAGTTAGTTAGGTATTGAGATAAAGGGGTAGGGATACAAAGAAAGAAATGACAACCAAGGAGAAAAGAGGAAAACAATTAGAACTTATGTCCATCATCTGACACAGTGAAACAGGCAACTTCTATTAGTCATACACACATGTAGAATACAAACACATACATATCCACATTCATACAGATATTTATAAGTCATAAACAAGTCATAAACAAGCATGGCTCCAAATTCATGGATGAACACTGCTTAACAAGAAAGAACTTTTTCTACTAATAATGGCTGGGTTTGTATTCCGGGAGAGGATTCTATTACAATACTAAAAAACTTCAGAAAAATAGAGTCTAGTCAAGAGACAGTGAAATGAGAACCCCTGGTAAGAGGAAACAACTATTCATCCCAACTTTTGCAGAATCCATTTGAGAAGAGAAAACAGAATCAGCTCAATCAGCTCAATTTATCTTAATTTGCCAGCTCCTTTAAGCATATTAACAACATAAATTACTTGGACAGAGGACTGGAGGGGATATCAAGCAAGTTTACAGGTGACACAAAACTGGGAGAAGCTGTCAACTTCCTCGAAGGCAGGGAGGTCCTGCAGAGAGACCCTGACAAATGAGAGGACTGAGCAATTACCAACCACATGAAGTTCAACAAGGGAAAGTGTCGGATTCTGTACCTGGGACGGGATAAGCCCAGAAGTACAGACAGATGGGGGAATGAGATGCTGGAAAGAAGTGCTGGGAAAGGGAGCTAGAGATCCCGGTCAATGGCAAGTTGAATACGAGTCAGCAGTGCCCTGGCAGCCATGAGGGCCAACTGTGTCCTGGAGGCATCAGGCAAAGTACTGCCAGCTGGTTCAGGGAGGTGATTGTCCCGCTCTGCTCTGCACTGGGGTGGCCTCACCTTGAATATTGTGGCAGTTTGGGGCATCACAATACAAGAAAGATATTAAGCTGTTAAGGGAGCGTCCAAAGGAGGGCAATGAAGATGGTGAAGGGCCTTGAGGGGAAGCGTGTGAAGAGCAGCTGAGGTCATTTGGTCTGTTCAGCCTGGAGAAGAGGAGACTGAGAGGAGACCTCATCACAGTCTGTAACTTTCTCAAGAAGGAAAGAGGAAGGGCAGGCACTGATCTCTTTTCTGTGGTGCTCAGGGACAGGACTCAAGGGAATGACCTGACGTTGTGACAGGGGAGGTTTAGGTTAGAAGAAGATTCTTCACCCAGAAGGTGGTTGAGTGTTGGAACAGGCTCCGCAAGGAAGTGGTCACAGCACAAGCTTGACAGACTTCAAGAAGCATTCGGATGATACTCTAAGGCATATGGTGTGACTCCTGGGGAGAGTCCTGTGCAGGCATAAGAGTTGGACTTGATGATCCTTGTGGGTACCTTCCAACTTAGCCTATTCTGTGATTCCGTAGCATCTTCTTTCACCAGGGTAAAATCTGCTATAGACCTAAAAAGTATGTATATTTGTCCTAAGTTGTTATAAAAGCATGCATGAGCCTAATCAAAATATACTCAAAAGGTTCTTGAGTTTTCGAGGTAAAAGTAAGGCAGTTATCTTACTTCAGTAGAAGAGATTAGAATTAGGATAACTGTTGGCAAGACTACTAGTTTAGAGTGATATTTTCTTGAGCCAAAACCAGATCATAGACTGTTTTAGCATTGCCAATAGATTGCCAACACTGAGGGAGGTGTTGACAATCACAGCTGATTGCAGTCTCAGTTACTTTTCACCATTTTTTCACTAACTAAGGAAGCCATGTAATCACTGGCAGTTTCTCTGCTGCTTTCAGGGCGTATGTTTGCAAAATGTCTCAATATAGTCAAAGCACAGGTACAAATCTGAAATGAGGCAGTGGCTTGAGGACTCAAAAAAGGCAGTGACAGTTGTCTGCCTTCATACGGGCAAGAAAGTCAGGTCGACTTCTCGGCTATGTCCATCTAAAAAATGCACTGATCTGCAAAACTACCTGAGCTCTGACACGAGCTACTCTGGTATAGCTACAACAGAGAGTAGGTACCACACAGCAAAAAGTTCCAACACTTTGGCTATTCTTGGAGACAGAATTTATTTGTCTGTGCAAATATCCTTTCTTACCAGGACAAAAGGCAGAGCACAAAATTCTACAGAAAAATCTCTTTGCCTGATTTCATGCACTGTAAAAGAATGAGAATTTTGCTACCTCAAAGGATCATTACAAAGAACCAGGAAAGACTTGGAAGTGTCCAAAACCAGTCATGGTACATGCTTGAGAGAGAGATATAAACCACAGTAATTAATGGGGCCTTTTCCTGATTTGGTGACAAAACTGTAAATCCAGGAGGGAGGCAGGAGTTTTATATCAAAATGTGCCTATATAGCCCAAGGCTTTATGTTGCCTGTGTAACTACATTTAGGGAGACTTTCTTAGGCAGCCACAGGATCTTTTCCTATGCAAGGACTTCAGAATTTGTTCAAGAGAAGTGGGCCTTCAGGCAGACCAAGTCCCACCAGCAGAGAAACTGCTTAAGTTCTTAAATCCAGATGCCTCCAGTTGGAGTTCACTATGCCAAATAACCCCAAAGATCAAGTGATCAAGCCTTCAGGTGGAAGCCAGCTACTTCTTGTCCCTTATGCTGTAAGCTCATTTCAGGTCCTCAATCTTTGAATAAAAACTCCTTCTAATCCTTTTAATCCTCTAGCTAAATTTAATTCTTCATAAGTGTCAGCAGCAGCTCCTGATCAGTGCTTAGATTAGCCAAGAATTCAAGGTGCATGTTGCTTTCCAACACAATTATCTGAAAAAAAAATCTTGATGAAAGCAAAACTGAAGTATTTCCTCTGCTTTAAGGACACACTAATTAGCTGCAGATAATCTATGCCATAGGTGTTTACGAAATACTATTTTATACTATGAATTTAACTCCTATGTCCATTCTCTGTTGCTTAGAAGACCTGTCTTTTCTAATTGTATCAGTCTTCTCCTTTACAGCCTGCTAATTTCATAAGCATGATTTTATTAATACACTCCTGTCAATAAACTGGAAGGTTGCCTTGTCTTTGAACAATGATTACTTGACATTAATAGTAATATGTACCCTTTTTTTTTTTCAGATGGCACCATAGTTTACCATCATGGTCCAGAAAATGCTAAGAATTATGTCCTGCACACCTACTATTAATGAGATCTCCCTTTTTGGAGAATTTAGGAGCTAAATCCAGGAAGGCATTAACTTGAGACAAAGCCCAAGGGGGTGGGGGAAGAAAAGCTCAGAATTGCCTAACTGCTTTCATGGAGAAACATATGACAAAGGTCTTGAATTATGGTGAATTGCAACATATAGAAGATGATTCTTGTTTTAGACAATGATTTGATAGGAAAGGGAACTGAAAGATCTTGGTTGATTTACAATTACAAAGAAACGTAGTCTTTAAATTTTCAACTTCTGGGTGAATTTATCCACAGTAAATCAAATAAAAAATCCTCAAAAACTAATGAAAAAGAAGAAATAATTAATTTTTAATTACACATTCAGCACTAAAGAGGGTGTAATGGTATCACCTCATGTGCTAAAGTCTTTATAAGTACACAGATTCTGCTCATTCAGGATGTTTTAGGAGTAGAACTTAAAAAAGATCACTGCTAAATCATAGAGCTCTGAAGAAAGAAGAATATCACTTTTGTTTCTTCATTATTGCTTATATTTGGAAAATAAAAATATTCACGTATGTCCAGAGAGATATAGAATTGGATTATTTAATTTTTCTTAAAGTATAATCCTTGAATTTATTCCCTAAGCAGAAAACACTAAGTTGTTGTTTTGGGTTTTCTTTGTATTCTATAGTACTGAACACTCTTTAATTTATCTGGTACATATTGTACCTTCTGAAAGTATATGCAGTACATTCTTCTATGTTATATGGTAAATTTGAAGTGTACAAAAAGTCTTTGAAATCCTTTAGTGGAATGGGCATCACTAAGAAAATGTGTCCTTGAAATGTGATCAAGAGCTAGAAATGGATTATTTTAAAAAGATTCCACATCTTTGCATGACATTGCTTCTCATCAAAATTAATACTGAATTAGTTCAGCAGTACAAACTATGCCTGATATTTCCAGTCCTATTTGTTCTCGGCTTACTGAATTTGTAAGATTTTAATAAACCACAAGACAAACATTTCTCCTGGACACCCCAAGGACTCCACACGCAAAACAAAATAACTACGAAAGAAGATATTTTGAAAATGAAAAGGAAAACCATGGTGAGATTTGCCATATCCTCATTTTCATGATCCAATTTTGATGAGAAGTTTGTTCTGAGTAATGCAGCTGTGCTTTGAAACAGAAGTCTGCCACTGATGCCTGCAGTGCCCATGACAGATAAGAAACAAGCTACCTTAGAAATAAGACTGAATGTTTTAATGGCCACAGATAATATTTATGGCTCAATGTATTCAGATATGCTACAAAGCTCATGTTGGAAGGTGAGAAGTGATCAGTGAAGAAAACCATTATTCCTGTGCTCATATTCCTGTCCTATCAAAACACAGGCAGTATTTATGATACATCCCATCATACAGCATCTCCTAGGCTTGCTGTGCAATTGTATGGCTCCTGTTCCTGCCATGGGATCCCACCAGCCTGCTGATGAGCTGTGCAGGGATGTGAGGCTGCAGAGACAGACAGGGTTAGAGGACAGCACTGCCTGTGAAGGCTGTCTCACAGCATCACCTGCTCTCCAAAACGCCCTGCTGAAGACCACCCCATCACAGAGCACAGTGTGTACTGCAATTCCTCCTGCATCATGCAACTGAGTTTACAGTGGTTTCTCAAGCAGTCAGCTCAAGAAAATGCTAGGGAGTGGCAAAATGTCAAAGGCTCTCATGCATTCTTCCATGCTTGATCCTGACACAAATGCTTAATTCTGCAGTCCTTGCATAGCCTCAATACTTTAATGGTGTAGGTAGAGTCAGGTTCATGGATGGATCCTTGAGGGATTGCAGATTTTTGTGCTATTGATATTTCATCTAAAACATGGAGATGCTCGTTGCCAGCTTTGCAGTTTTCCGAGGGTGACCATACTATTAGGTTGCATATTGGAACTTGCAATGTAGCTACGGCAAAAAATATTACAGCGAACAATCCCTCAGCAAGGAATCAAAATTCCAGTCTTGTGCACCAAACATTTTCCAACAGCTCTATAAATTTTAGTTTAGGTAACAAAAAATACTGTATTTATTAAATCTCACCAAAACAGTAAAACATTTATCCTTTCTTTCTTTTCCTCTTCCCCTTGGTTGACAGATATATCAAACTCACTGCAAAACTTAAAAGCAAACAATATGGCTTTCTTAATCAAGAGAAATGCTATAGAACAGCCATTCACACACAGAAATGTAAGTAGAAATCAAATGGATTTAAAAAATTGGCTTAATAACCATCCACAATTATAAAATCAGACATCTAAAATTTAGAATCAATTAAAATTCAGTGTAAATATGGCATAATAGAGAATAGGATCTAATTCTTTCTATTATTAATAATTTCCTTTTTTATTTATCTGGCTCAGCTGGCTTTTGCTCAGAGGCCTGTGCAATCACCCCGTTGGCAATTCCAACAGAAGCCCCATGAACCNGAAACTTCCAGCAGCTTCTCAAAGAAGCCTCCCCATAGGCCCCCCTGCTAACAAGAAAAAACCTGGCCACTAAAAACTACCACAACCCTCCAGTCAGGGTCTGAGCATATCACTGGGAGTCATTCAGTTCATCTTTAAAGTTTGAGGCACGTACAGCAAAACCACACAAAGGTCAAAGGGTATCTGGAGGCCAGAAAGCTAAATACACCTGCTTCCAGGCTGATTTCCAGTGGAGAACAGAGCTGGTACCATTTTTGTAATTCTCCTGACCTCACAGCACTGACACTGCTGCACAGCGCTGCCTCCCTGAAATGAATGAGCTTCATTCCTGGTAATTATGCAGCCCTTCAATCCACTCACTCTTAACTTTCCTTTCCACTGTGCTATATTTGACACAAAATGTTTAATCAGGTTCATTTATCATGACTGGAACAGCCTGACTCATTCCCCATTTATAATTAGAAAGGATTTCATCTAATAAATGCTGAGTGCTCTTAACCACCAAAGTCAGTGAATGAAGAGTTTGCTCACCACCATGCAAGGCTGAGGGTCATAAACCTATTTTATATGGAATTAGAAGATTCTCAGATTTCTTCAGAAAATTTTCAAAATTCGAGTCAGTAAAATGTTATTTAGGTTCTGCGTAAGAGGCCCCAGCCTGAAAATATGGAGGTATTAGGGACATCATTAATCTTTATGCCTTGGTTACTCTCTACATAAAATAGTGGCAGTGAGAGCTTTCTTCCTTTGTTAAGTACTTCCAGGGAAGCCTAATTACTCTTTCTATATCTTTAGAATATTTAGCAACAAGTTATTTCCTAAGGAGCTAGTATCTTGGACTTGTAAGAAGAAAACTGCAATAATGAATTTAATGAAAAGAACCTTATTATTAAAAATTATTATTATTAAAATTCTACTTACTATGGTGCTGTGTTTGCCCTGTGTAATAACACTGTGAAGTGCAGATTGCTTTAACCCAACTGAGAACAGGTAGATCATTAACCATTGCCGATTAATTTAAACACTGCATGGTCAGCCTTGAAAAAACTATGCCATGATTACCTAAAATGGAGAATCCTCATCAGTTCCTATTGCAACACGAGAGAAAGAGAACTAGAGTGGAAGAAGAAAAGCATAATAGAATAATGAGGGGAACAATGGGTGAATAATAATGAATGAAATGTCCCTACTGCTGTATTCTTTCCTCCTGAAGGCTTTTACCGAGAAGGGAAAGAACTTGAAATGCATGTGCTAAATTTTGAAGTTGTGCAAATTAGATTTTGGCAGCTGAAGCTGGCTAAATGAGCTGAACTTCTATGCTGGCAAGTATTTAACATAGA
The DNA here is from genome assembly GCA_013390005.1 of Calyptomena viridis. NCBI lineage: Eukaryota > Metazoa > Chordata > Aves > Passeriformes > Eurylaimidae > Calyptomena > Calyptomena viridis. The sequence continues at coordinate 32,978 of WEIV01027625.1, read as the reverse complement.
TGGGGCCATAACTTTAGCAATAAATCTTATAAAATAGGAAACGCTCTGTAAGTTCATACAATGAAAAGACAAATTTATAGAATATGAATACCTAGGAAGACAATAAAAATGAAGCACATATGCTAGGAGGGAAAATTCTTCCTGCTAAGACATTAATTTCTGGGATACTTTCAAGGAGTTTAGGCACTTTCTGAAAATGATTGCTTTACTAAATGCCAATTAATTACCTCATTTTGGTATTTGATCTAACTTAATGCATAGTTAAAGGCTTAAAACTAGGTAGCGTGAATATAAACCATACTATTTCATCCGTACATTCCAAAGCTGGTTAAGTTAAAAAATAAGTATCTTGTTATAAAAAGACCATTGACTTTCATAGAATCATAGAATAGTTTGGGTCAGAAGGAACTTTTAAAGGGTATCTAGTCCAACCTCTCCACAATTGGCAGGGACATATTAAACTAGATCAGCTTGCTCAGAGGCCTGTTGCTCAGAGCCTTGTATGCTTTCAGGAATGGAACATCTACCACTTCGCAGGGCAACCTATTCCAGTCTTTCACCACCCTCATTGTAAAACAATTCTTCATTTTCTCAAGTCTGAATCTACCTTCTTTTAGTTTAAAATCACTAACTCTTCTCCTATCACAACAGTCTTCATTAAAGAGTCTATCCACATCCTTCTTATAAGCTCTGCTTGTCAGGGTTTAACCTCAGCTGGTAACTAAGTATTGCAGAGCTCTTTGTTCACTCCCCACCATCCCAGAGAGTGGGGTGGGGAGAAGAATCAGAGAAAGGTACAACTCATGGGTTGAGATAAGAACAGTTTATAAGTGAAATAAAGTAAAATACAGTAATAGTAACAATAATGATAATAATAGTAAAGAAAAGAGAGATAACAGAAAAAAAAAGAGAAAAGAAAAAAAAAAATGAAAGAGAGAGAGAGTAATAAAACCTAAGAAAAACAAGTGACATACAACACAATTTCTTACCACCTACTGACCCATGCCCAACCTGTCCCCAGGCTGCAATCATCCCCTTCCAGCCAGCTCCCCCCAGTTTATATACTGGGCAATGTATGGTATGGTATAGTTCTATGGCATGGAATATCCATTTGGCCAGCTCAGGTCAGTTGTCCTGGCCATGGTCCCTCTCAGCTTCTTCGCTGGCAGAGCATGAGACACTGAAAAGTCCTTGACTCAGAGTAAGCACTACTGAGCAACAACTAAACCATCAGCATATTATCAAAATTATTCTCATACTACAAACAACACACAGAACTTTGACAGCTACTAGGCAGAAAACTCACTCTATCTCACCTAAAATGAAGACCCTAATATTGAAAGGCCACAATAAGCTCTCTCTGGAGCCTTATCTTCTCCAGGGAGAACAAACCCAGCTATCTCAGCCTGTCCTCATGTGAGAGGTGCTCCAGTCTCCTGATCATTTTTTGTGGCCCTTTTCTGGACCCACTCCAACACATCCACGTCTTTCCTGTGCTGAGTATTCCAGAGCAGAGAGGCAGAATCATCTCCCTCGACCTGCTGATCACACTGCTTTTGACTCAGCCCAGGATACAATTGGCTTTCTGGACTATGAGTGTGCATTACTGGCTCATGTCCAGCTTTTAATTCACCAGTACTCCCAAGTCTATTTCTACAAGGCTGAATCCCTTCATTCCCCAGCCTGTATTGATGCCAGGGACTGCCCCGATCCGGGTGCTGCACCTTGCATTTGGCCTTGTGGAACTTCATCAGGGTCCCATGGGCCCACTTCTCCAGCTTGTCCAGGTCCCTCTGAAGAGCATCCCATCCTTCAGGCTTGCCAACTGTACCACTCAGCTTGGTGTCATTTGCAAGCTTGCTGAGGGTGTCTATTTCATTGAGGAAGATATTAAACAGTACTGGTGCCAATATGGATTCCTGAGGGACACCACTTGTCCCCAATATCCACTGAGACACTGAGCTGTACCCTCTGAATGCAACCATCTGACCATTTCCACTGAACACTCCATCCATCAGGAACATATCCCTCTCACTTGGAGAGAAGGATGTTGTGGGGGACTGTGTCAAAAGCCTTACAGAAGTCCAGATAGAAGAGACCAATAGCTCATCCCTTGTCCACTGAGGTAGTCAGTTTAAAGGCATTATTTAAGTCTGTTATTCAACCAATTTATTTTATAAATTTCATGCAATTTTATATAGTTATTTTCACTGACTGATATTCTGACAAGTCAATTATACCCTGCTCTTAAGTTGTTGCAGTTATGCCTCCTACTTTAACTGACTCTCTGACCATAATAACTTCTTCCCCACCTATGGTTTCTTGCCAACTCCTGATCTTCACTTCAAAAGATCAATGTTTCATTATTGCCTCCACTCAGGACAATTATCCATCCATTTCTGACTTCATTTCTCCCACTTTATCTTCCCTTTGCTTTTTTCCAACTATTATGCATTGAATATACTTCCTGCCCTCCCTCACTGCTGGCCCTTGTCTCACCAAAGTCAGACAAATCTCTTTCCTAATTCTCAGTACAAATCTTTCATGCCTATTGCATTGAATTCAGGAGGTAAAGAAGAGAATTCAAACCCAACAGCTAGACAGGTTACGGTGTCTGCCAACCATTGTGCTACTTCCCAGCTCAGTGCTGCCCTGTGTTTGAACATCAATTTCCATAAGTGACACCATCCCAAAGGGCCAGCTTAATCTAACTCATCACATCTGAGGGAATGTACTGCTGTTTCCTGGCTCTGCAGTGCTGTTCTGCCTTGCCACCCCTGTTCTGGGAGGGTTAGAAAAGTTCGGTACCAAGAAAGTTTCTTCCTGTAATCCCCAATCTTTTAATACAGAGTAAAACTCAATAAAAAACTTGCCTCTGTATGCTGCATACAGTTGCAGCAGAATGAATTATTGAAAAAAGAGTATAGAACAGTTATCTAAATTTTTCATTTTGGTAGAGTAGAATAACCCATGCATTTCATAATTAATATAACAATTACGAATTATATACTGTAGGTCATTCCAGTTGAAAAAGAAGATTTTAAATAATTTAAGACAACAAATCTATGTATAGCATTAGAACACACAAATTAGTCCATCATGTGAATGCATTGCTCAGTCTTATAAAGCTGTACAAAACATTTGTAAAGAAATTGAAATATAAAAGCTTGCAGATTTTCCCTCGCAATGTGCAGCAAACAAGCACAGACTTGAATTATAAGTAAGAGCAGTGACATATGCTAATAGATTTGTCATCGGGAGATAATGCAATGCCATTAACTCATCTAATTTCAGATTCTACCAACTGCATGTCATAATAGGTAACACAAGCTGTCTCAAGATCCCAGAAAAAGAATCCAGAAGGAGAAAAAGAATTTGCAAGACTATGGCTCATGGGTATATCTCACCCATGGTCAGCAATGTCTATTTTAACTTTGTTGGATTTCATGTTTAATGAGCATCATATTAAAGAATGAGTAACTAGACTCACTAAGGCCTCTTAACTCTATCGAGAATGAATAGGATTAGCTGAATCTCATTATTTTGGTATAATAAATATGCACCAGGAGGAAAGAAAGCTGATTTCTAAGTGTAGAAACTCAAAAAATGTCAGAATTACAAAAAAATTTGAGAAAAAGAATTGCCTTTCATACAGCCAATACAATCTCTCCTTTAGGATGCATGTAATAAACACAGTTCTGGCAAACATTTAAGGAAAAGAAGAACTGAATTCACATATATTCTCACTAAAATCAATAGTATTAAGCATAAGTAAAGATCTGCTCTTCACACCATAAAGTTAAAGATAATTTCCTCTTTAGTATTTACCTTAATAGCATTATTGTTCATTTAACATAAACAGTAGAACAGTCTAGATCATAATACATGCATAATAGTGATTAAACTTCAGCTACTATAAATGTACTCCAACGGAATTTATAATAATTTACAGTAGCTAAAGACCTTCTTCACTGATACCTCTACTGTATGTTTATCTCTGCCTCTTTAATATGTAATTATATACTTATCCAATGGACTGGAATGACTTGCAGCAATTCTAGTCTGCTGGATATACAGGAGTTCAGTTTAATATATGATAAATACAGCTTCTATAGATTTCTTCACTTATTGTGTAAATGTGTCAATATCAGCTAACAAAAATAAAAGTTGGTGGCATTGCAAGTGGCAAAAAACCCAAATGTCACTGTCTGTGAGTTTTCAAAGAGAAGACTTCCATGCAGACAGTTTGTCTGACTCTCAGGCGAAGTTCAGTGATAAAGTAAATCCAGCTTTAGGGTGCCTAGAACCAGATCAAAAATACCATAAGACAAAAACTGCTGATCCTGTTTTAACACATATTGTTATTTCAAATGTGTCAAAGTATTTTTGATAACTTAATTCTAATGGAAGACTTTTTTTCCCCCTGGTTAGGCATTGGCAGTTCAGGTATTTTTCTGCAAGTCTAACCTGTCTTAAAACCAGCATAAACTCAGGAGCACTTGCTCTTGCTTGATCAGCATAAATGCAGTTTTGTACCTCCTCTGGATCAAATATGAGCTATCAAACAATGTGAAAAAGTACAAATCTGAGAGCAGGAAGCAAGTGACTCTTCCTTGAAACCCCTCTTGGACAAACTTAAACTGTGTACTTGAGCCATCCCAAGTCATGTCCACTGAGCTAATGGCATGAAGTACCAACAGGCTCAGGTCTCACTGCATGAACAATGGCCAGCCTTAAAAGAATCCCATAAAGAAAAAGCATTTTTCAATAATTACTTTAAGTCATCATTTTCAAAAATTGTAGCTAATTCTGCATGGTTGGCAAATCATGGGACTTGGAAACTATAAGATTATAAGAGATTTGGCCATTTCTAAATATAAGCACAGATTTTCAGACACCTGAACCTGTGTGCAGTAATAATACATTGAACCCTGATTTCAGGTGTGCTTATCATAACTCAGACTCAGTTTTTCTAATATATCAAAATTTTGATACTAGTGATTTTAAAATAATAAAATGAAGTTCATCAGAATAAAGAAATTTTGGAGTTTCCATTCCTATTTCAAATTTTACTCATTTGGTACCAAGGCATTAAGGAGAATATTGCTGAAAATCAACATGAATAATTACATTAATTTTTAATTAATTAGTACTTGGTTAAACACAGATATCTGAAGCACAAATATGGATCTGTATGTTTGCTGCTAATTATTGAAATCAGTCACTAGTTAAAGCAGATGTGCAGAAACCTTTTCAGCATATTTTTCTAATGCAATTTTATTATTTTTGTTTGTTTGTTTGTTTTAGATTTGATATGAAGAATGGTAACTTGATACCAAGGTCCAGGTCAAATAATAGCATGACAAAGAGTTATTTCCTTCCTCACACATTTTTCACACTCAGTGCCAATCTTCTAACAGCTTTTTGGGGCTACTTTGGGTTCATCTTTGGAAGTGGTCTGTCAGGGCTGACATAAAAAACAATGTTATAAAACCTAGAATCACGTAAATCCAGGGTGTGTCTAAAGCCTGAATAAGGATATAATACTTCTCAACTGTGCACATCAACACAGATACAGAATGCTTTGGAGGATTATATATGGCTAAAATCTGTGTAAGACAAAGCTTCACAGCCACCAAGACACAACAGCCAGAGCCACTCCAAGTGTCAAGTCTTGGTCTTGTCTGAATAACCACTTGATTGTTTCTTGATGAACAATCAAGGTTTGTAATGCATTTAGAGGCAGAATGGGCTACCTTGGCTTCCTCAGTATACTGATATACTCTGTTCCAGCAATATCAAGTACCTGCTCTTTTCATATATGTCTTAAGAGTACACCTTGGGGTGAAGGAGGCTGGAAAATTGGTGTGCCCAATTCAAGGAGAAATGGAAGGGCAGATGCTTCTACAGGTCATTATTAGAGCTGCTGTGTTGAGTTTGAGTGGCAAAGTTTTGGTAGTGGGGGGCTACAGGGGTGGCCTCTGTGAGAAGGGGAATGATGTTGCTGTACAGGAGCAATTGCAGCCAGAGAAGAGAGGAGTAAAAATATGTGAGAGAAACAGCTCTGCAGACACTCAGATGAAGAAGGAGGGGGAAGAGCATTCCAGGCATTGGAGCAGAGATTTCCCTGTAGCCCATAAAGAAGACCGTGGTGATGCAGCTGTGCTCCTGCAGCCCATGGAGGTCCATGGTGGAGCAGTCTATGGAGAACCCACACAGGAGCAGGTGGATGTCCAAAGAAGACTGGGACTCCATGGGAGGCCCATGCTGGAGCAGGTTTTCTGGCAGGACTTGAGGCCCTGTGGGGAAGCCATGCTGGAGCAGCCTGTTCTTGAAGGACTGGACCCCATGAAACTGCTGGAGCAGTTCATGTAGAACTCCAGTCTGTGGGAAGGACTTATGCTGGAGAAGTTCATGGAGGACTGTCTCCCATGGGAAGGACTCTGTGCTGGAGCAGGGAAAGAGTGGGAGGAGTCCTCTCACTGCAGAGGAAGAAGCAGCAGAGACAACGTGTGATGAACTGACCACAACACCATTCTCCATCCTGCTGCACTGCTGCATGGGAGTAGGTAGAAAATTTAGGAATAAAGTTAAGCCTGGGTGTAAGAGAAGGGGTGGGGAGAAGGTGTTTTTAAGAGTCTTATTTATTTCTCATTATCCTATTCTAATTTGAGTGGTAGCAATTTTTTTTTTTTCTCCAAGCTGAGTCTGTTTTGCCCATGATGATAATTTGTGAGTCATCTGTCCCTGGTCTGGTTTAACCCACAAGCCTTTTTGCTTTATTTAACCTGCTGCTCCCCAGAGTGGCTTTGGTGGGCATCTGGCATCTAGGAAAGGTCAACCCACCACTTCTGCTGAAGAAAAGGAACTGTGAGGTAAAAAGTAACCTAGGAGTTAAGCTTCCTTTTCTGTCCAACACAGGCAGCTAACACAAGAATGGAAACACCAAAATCTTGCTTTACAGATGCCTGAAGAAAGGGACAATGAAGTCTGGAGCATGCAGTGGGGATGGGGGAAAGTGCTTCAGCTGGAAAGCTGAAAAATAACTGGTCAAAGGGCACACAGAAACTTTATGTCACTGGTTGCTTTGAAGTGCCTTGTCTTCTGCACAAAGTTACATGAATCTTCCTTTAATTCTAATCCATGCAACTAATACAAAAATTGTCAGTGTCCTCCAAACCCTACTTGCCTACCATTTAATCTGGTATTTTTAGTTGGAAATAATACTGGTGATGACTGGAACCTCTTTTACAACCTTTTTGTCTGAGGCATTTTTAAAACCTCTTAATGTGTTAAAACATGATGCTTCAATGAAAAAGCTTTGGTTTTTTTTTTAAATATGTCACTTTCTCTGACATAACAGTAATAACATGTTAAATATTAAGTTAAGGTATAGGAGTTATGGCCCTGGAGTAATCCAGCATATATTTTTTCATAACACCACACTGAATTCTCTGTGTAGTCATAGGATTTGGTTGTCTGCTCACATTTTAGTTGTATCTATAATAAAAGCTTGCATTCCCTACAAAACTCATAAGGAGCAATGAATAACCTCTTACACAGTAGTAATTAGGAGACATAAATGGAAGGTCTCCAAGGGGATCTTCAGATCTTTAGAATCCTTTAAGGGTGATATTACTGAAGTGCTTATCGAGGTAGCATTTTCCTATCTTACAGGTTACTGAGGAAATGCTTCTAATGCCTCCAGGACTCGATAACTACTGCAGTATCATTTTCCAACTTACCATGAAGTTGTATTTTAACAGAGCTATAAATACAGCATGTAAGTTAAAACCTACTGGAAAAATGAAAAGCAGATGATCTGTTGAAGGTCAGGTCAGCAATAGGTAATATTTGTGAAAAAACGGCTTACTAAAAATAGGGAATGCAGGTCAGACAATATACCAAAACTATTACAAATTATGATTGTGTGCAGCAAAATAAAGACAATCTACTCCTAAGTGTCCTCAACAAAAAGTTCTATGAATTTGTGCAGGTAGAAAATTTTCAGTTTGTTAAAGTAAAGGCAGTATTTTATAAAAGTTCTTGGTGTTAAGTCCTTGGTTTGTTCAAAAAGGCTCTGGTTCTGCATTTGCCCACAAATGAACAGGCTTCTGGGCAAGTCAGGACTTCTTAAGTCTTTAAACAGGGATCCGATTAGGTGTAAGTGTCCTTCCAGATAACCATCACTTGGAAGATTAGAGCTCAAATGGGAAAAAAACATGATCATGTCACAATGTTGTAAGAGTATTCCATCAGAACTCGCATTGCTGTTACACAAAAATACACTTTAGAAACCAAGACACTCTTTTATTACACAGCTCCTTCAATCACAGGCTTATTGAGACTACTATGATTCTATGTTACATGCACCTGAGCATTTTAATAAGGAGTAGATAAACTGCATAACAATAAACACCAAAATCAATTGGAATTGATTAGACCTTAAATCTACACAGAGATGTTAACTCATCCTACCTAAGATACTGAACGTCTGTGTGGCATTATTCCAGGTGTGACTGCATGTTTTAAATTTATAACTACTTTTTAGCATTAGATTTTGCTGGCCTACTTGTGAATTGTTGACCTAAATGAAAAATTTAGTTGTCAGTTTTTCTTCACAAAAGTTATCAGGTTCCTTCACTAACTAGGATTTTTATTTAAATAATGTTGTGATGTAATAGACTTCCTATAAGAACCAAAATTTATTGAAAGATAAACTGGAAATGATGAGAACGGTCAATATATCTGTGGGAATGTTTGGTGCTTCATAATATATTTTATTAATTACATACTTTCTTTACAGAAATTAATAATAATTATTCTAAATAAAACTTAGGACATCATAGGCATATAATAAGCAATTAATTGCACAAAAGGGATGAAACGATCCACACTTGCTAATGACAGCACCACAGAAGACCCTAATGGGTCTCACTTAATTATGAATGAGTTCAATAATGAAAGCAGACAATTTAAATAATTAGACAGAAAATTAATGAAAACCTAGTTTTAAAGCCCACATTAAGCACACTGGAGCAAAACAGAAGCACTTCATTGAAGAAAAACTTGAACAAAGTCAAAGAATTTTTAATATAGCTTTTTCATCTGAAGCTGAACTGAATGTCTTAAATCTTTCAAAAATTCACTCAACAGTTTTTGTCACAAATAGGAATGATATATCATAATTTTTTAAAACATATCTTTTAGAAAGAGAAGGAAAAGGCTTAATTTATGATGGCTATGGTGAATATCTTTCTTGAGGCACTGTGCCATTAGAAAGCTGTTAGTGTTTCCACGCTTTCAAAACCATTCTATTTAGAAAAAACAATGTCTGAGATATTTTCTCCATGCATCTATGCTTCTTGCCTTTACTTGTACATTCTTTTGGGACATTTTTATCTCTAGGAATATTGAGTGAAAAAGATTTAATTCCAGAGGAGTGTCCTTCCCTCCTGGAGCTTCCCCGTAGTTCATTTGCCATCTTATAATATTCTCTTTCTGAAGGTAATGCTAAATCCTGTTTTACATAATGTGATGGTCTAAATATTGCCAAGGAATTTGGTGTAGAGGAAGATTTATTCTCAGAAACATTAGGATTACACAGAAAAAGAGATACTGACAACGGAAGAGAATATTGGTTGTTTTTTTCCCCACTCCCCGAAAGATAAGGAACATTTTTGTCTTTATTTACAAAATTTTGGCCCTACAGTGGGGGACCTGGCTCACGGAGACATTTTAATTATTATTATCAGACATATAATGCACGCAGACACACTCTGGTCACTTTTATCCTCAAAACAGCCTGTTAACAGCCTCCTATGGCTCTCAGGTTTGTGGACCAGACAGTACGACTTTTAATCCAACTCAGTCACCCCTACACCATGGTCTTTTGTGATAGACATGGCCGTAAGCACAAGGAACTGCATTTTTACCTTTAAAAGACTGCAGTCTCATGAAGTACCATTCCCTCTTCATCCTGTTCTATTAACAGGGAATGAGTCAGAAAGAAAGATGTAACAGTCTACTAACTTGGAAAATATTTTGTAAAAGGCACTTTCCATGTTTTCCACTTGGTGTCAGTGGCTCCTCTCATTTTTTTTTTTGAAAACAAGTAGTTATATTAATTCATTTCTAAATTCATCTATGCTGTCACATTTTAATTGTACACTGATTGTGTAAATACTACTCAGATAATAGTTTTATCACTGATGTGATGCACCTTAAAAAACTGTCATGTTTGCACTCTAAATGAAGAATTTGTTATTACATATTTAAGTAAACACTTCTCCTTAGTGCCTCCCTCTTAACAAGGCTTCCTGATTTCCTAAGATAGGTAAACATACAAAATAACAATTATCCTTTAATAATGCTGGACTAGAACTCGACAAACTCTGCATCCAAAAGACAACCCATTGACAAAAGTGCTGCTCTTTTCACACACTCGAGGAGTCCAAAATAGATGTTTTACTTTAATTGCACTAAATCAATAGACCGTCTTGCAGAACATTCTTATTGATTTATGACTCATGACATACATTACAGCCATGGATATTTTTAGTGTCTCAGTAAAAAGGAATTATGACTTTGTTCAGAAGACAGGCAGTAAAATAATATGTGCGTATTATGTAATTATGCAATATGTCTGTTATCATGACATTCCTCTTGAATTTTAGATTTATTTCTTAATGAAAAAAAATTGCTGTTGGTTTCTTTATATTAAAAAATGCAAGTTGCCTTTTAAAAATTGTATTTAAAGTGTCATTCAGTGAATATGTGGTGACTTTAATACTCGGATTTTCAAGAACTTGCATGAAGAGAAAGACAAGTGGATTGCAATGTCATCTACTGCTCCACTTGCATATAGCACTGTCCTCTGACAACACAATAACCCACCTAACAGTGTCCTGCTGCCAGATTTCTCCTCCTGGTGATTCCCAAGCACATTTTCTTCTGAGGATAATCTGCAACTACATCAAGGATCTACCTGGCTACTGGGTGGACAGCAAAACCAGTCTTAACCACAGTCTTCAGATGCCCTCCAAAAGATAGTTCAGGCGCATGCTAATAGACCATATTTGCTCCACAATGTTTCTATAGTCCTTACTACTACAAAAAGTAGTAAAATTGCTATAATGATCTTTATTCCTGCCTTTAGCCATAGACAGCAGTGACTTAAGAGCAATGGGCACCAGACAGCAGAGGGAGGAGGGAGAACATCCTTTCCCATAGATAAAATCTTACCTCTAGGACACTCTAGAGAATCCTGTGAAGAAAGATTATAGATACTCTTCTTAACATTTTTATCTCACTTTTCTATCTTCTGTCTAAGCTAGCTTCCAGTGAAATCTCTGAAATCAAATGCTTATGGTGACACTTGCCTAGATTTACAAGGAAGACCTTTTTCTTAGCCATAAAGCCCTTTAGTTTGGAATGCTCTGCCCAGTCAGTCATTAATACCATAGCACAAGAAATACTTCTCCTCTCAGATATCTTAAGTTTCCTCATTGAAAACTGCAAAACACAAAAAATGCAGCCAATGCATCACAGAGATGCAGGAGTCAAACTGGCATCCTGCCAGTTGCTTCTCCTAAATCTTGAGATTGTGCTTTCAGGAATAGCCCCACCGGCCACGAGGGATAGGCATTTGTTCTTCTGTGAAATTGTCATGTCATACTGGTTCTGGTTTCTTTAGGCAATCAAATACTTCCCAAACTGCCTGTCCCACCCATACCGAAATCATGCATGGTACTCCTTTCCTCTAACACACCTCATGGTAACACACAGCTCAAACACGGCCAGCTCCCGCTGCTCCAAAATAATAAACTACAGGCTGACACTGAACCATTGGAGAAGCCCTCAGGATGTATTTCAGAACTCAGTACTACCATTAATTTTGATTTTTAAAAGGCAAATGCACTCTGATTGGAGTCTTCCATGCATAATATATTTAAAATAATACACGTATCTTTGCAGTTTCTGCAGCTGGAAATTATAACAGGGCAATCATTAGTACTACTTTTAGTGTACAGAATGTGCTATTATGAAGTATAAATATAATCTACACCTTTGATTCTGTATACAGTACATCACTTTCTAGAATTATTTTTTTTTAATAGACTATCAGTCACTTTGTGAGAACTGGGAGACATAGATTTATGAATTGATAACAGACCACAGACTATTTTTCTTCTAGGTTAGTACTGGAACATCACTTCTATTCATAGCCTGCATGAAAGGAATTAGTGACCTCAATAAGTTACTGAAAAATCCATTCAGTGCTGAAAAGTCACTACTACATCTATTATTATAATTAGTCTTACCATTACAACACCAGCACTGGCACATGAAGAGATATGTAGAGCCTGATCTAAAGTCAGTAAAGGAAATAGAGCAATGGTGATATGTTTTCTGTACCATATCCATGACCAATATTTATACTTGGTGACCACATTTTTCAAAAGTAAGCACTTAAAGGAGGGCACCTTAGCCTGTGTTCATATTTTTCTACAATTCTTAGCATTTTCCAACTGCAGAATCTGAAGAAATTCAGTACATGTAAATATCAGGGATTCATTCAGGAAGGACTATGAACATTTAATTTGAAATATCTATTATTGAATAGTCAGAATGTTTCAGGATGTTTTACTTCAGGCTTTTTTAAAGAAAGGAAATTTATGAAAACAAGAATGTGATCAGTAAAAATTAACATCTCCAATAATGCCACGTAAGGTGAACTATACCCTACAGCTGTATTTCATTCCTGTGTTACCTACTTTGAGGCTTTATTTTGCTCAGTTTCTCAGGAATATAACTGGACTTATATTTTCTAACAGAAAACAATTACAAAGCAAAATACAAAAGTTACAGATATTCCCAAAGATTCTTGATGAAAGGAATTGCAATCTTTAAATCCATAACATAGATCAATTGGTCAGAAGGTGGATACCACTTATATTATTACAGCTTTCCAACAAAATTGCTTCATGCAGTGGCACGAAACTTCCATCAGAGAAGGAAATGCAAAATGAGTGTATAAATTAACTGCATAAAGTTAGTCTGTCATTAATTTTCTATACACCTAGATATATTTCACTATGTATATGATGATGATGATAATGTTGAAGAACTGTATCAAAGCATGGATGAGACAAGAAACAAGGCACTGCCTTGGACTATTATCAGTTATGAATCCTGTGTGAGAAGAGTAAGGAAAACACGGAGGATACCACTGCTCAGTGGAAACCACAGGCATTCAACATGCAAGGTGAAAACTCTTGGCACTGGTATAGGGCCATGTCAGAGGCAGGGAGCAAAAGCTGGAAAGGATGCAGATGAATTCCAGGAGAAATAAAGTAACAATATGTGGTCAGCACTGTTTCTAGTTTGCTCTGTGCAGCAAGAACAGAGCAATCTGAGAAATTCCTGATTCCAGGCTGTGCAATTACAGTGTATAGATCATCCCTTTAACCTGAAATTTCCATGTAAAGAAAAAGAAAATCTAAAGCTTTTTATAGGCCACTGGACTATTTCTACATTTTTTACCTTTTCCGAGGGTGAATGTATGAAAACTCATTTGAATTAAAATAAAATAATATGTAGTATCTTTTTCAGCTCTTTACATGATCACTACCTGAAGTGCACTAGCATAACAAAGAAGAAAGCTAAGTGATTGTAATCTCTTTTTTCGTATGTGCAGCTTTGTACACTCACTGTGTACAAGAAAAACATTATTCTTGAGTGCTATCTAAACCAGCATCAATTTAGAACAGCACTTAGACAGGATGTATAACTTTACATTCCTTCCATGTTTGCAAATGGAAGCAAAAGAAACACACCAAAGGAGAAAATGTGATTCCCTAAAAGTAGATGCTGTCCTAAAGAGCTCACAACTTAACACGGTAGATCTTGTAGGCAGTGAAGGCTATAACCTTTGGGATCTTGGGAAGGGAATATAATCAAGGTCTCTGGAAAGAGTTTTACATCCTTGGAGTATATTTTCTAATTTTAACAAGCACAGCTCAAATTCACCGCAGAAAATACACCAAGGCAGCATAAGTTTTCATACACTGTGAAAATATGAACAGAATAGAAAAACTAGGATCTTAGATTATTGGCATAGTTTGATCTGCATCAAAAAAATAGCTTCTCTGAAGCTAGGAGGGGAAAACAAAAGTATGTTTCAGTCCATTTGTGCTATAAAACAGAGTACTCAGGAGCTAATAATACAATGTGCCACAGCAGATCATACAGTCAGATTATGACTTCCCCTTACGCATGGCTGAGCTGTTTCTCTCACAAGCAGTTCTCCACAAACAAAGATGGATGACTTGGAAAGACACTGGGTTTTGTGTTTATCTCAGATGAGTGTAAATCAGGAAAAAGTACAGCAAAGTCAATGGGATTACTGTACTATAAAATGGATTGGAGAGCAATCCTGCCTGCAGTGTACAAAGTGGCATTTTAAAGCCACATTTTTAATTCAACAATTTCTTTTGCTAATGTGGGATCATTTAATGATTTTTTTCCTCCTCTTCCCTAAGCATGACTGTGTGTCACCTTACTTTCTTACTTTAAATGTCCTAAAGTCTAATTTAGCATCATTGAAGCTTGGTTAGCTCATCATCTGCCACTGAGCAAACCTCTGTCTGCAATGTGCTCCCAGCCTGGCCCCAGGGGCCACATGCTCCCAGATGTGGCTTAACACAGCTTCAGCAGTGCACAAAAATGTTTCTGTGTCCTGTCCTCTGCACAGCAGCAAGGCCAGAGAGTGGTAGAGGATCCTGTCAGTACCTGGATGTATTTCTGTGTTGTGGTGGGCTTACAGGGGCTGTGGGAAGCTGTACAGGAGGAATGATTGAGGGGATTTCAAGTCCTGTGAACAAGGAAAAATTGCATTTTCATATTAATGATATTTTAGAGAAAGGAAACAGACAAGAGAGACAAAGTATTATTTAGCTGGCAGTATAAGTTATTTTCATGTTAACATCCCATAATGGCACAGGCTTCCCAAGGGACTCCTACCACGTAACATTTATTGATAGCAAACTACACATTGATGTGTTCAGTCATCTGAAAAGGAAGGAGGGTCTTGCAAATAGGATGGGATAGGACTGGATAGGATAGAAATTGATAAGAGATGCTCCCAATTTGTGCCTATTCTTGTAACATGATTGCAGTGCACATGCAGGAAATTCAGCGTTATTATCATCCCACTTAAAAGTGTAAAACCTTAAGACTGGAATTTATTCCTCGTCAGAAGGAAAATCTTGGCAATCCTGAAGGCTGAGCATAATCCTAATCCTCCAAGTTCTACACCTGGATCCCTATCATCAACAGGTTGATTTCTAGAAATACACTCAAGTGGAACAATCTTCTGTGCTAAACACAATTTTGATTTTTGCATGAGACTTCAGAAATTAACAGTGTTTCTGTTGGGGTCTTGCAGTAGCATGGTAACGTGCAAGGTTTATTTATTGAGGGACTTTGTGGATTCTTTCTGGCCTGATGGGAAAATACACATGTCTCTTTGCAAACGAATGAAGAATAAAAACTCAGCTGTACAAGGTAGTGGAGAGGAACAATACTGCATTATTTTCCCTAGGGAAGGGCTACATGCTCGCTCCTGCCTACCTGCCTGCCTCCCTCTAACTCCTAGAGGTTTGAAAACACCTGTTAGTCCTGTGAGTCCATACTGCTGCTTTTCTCAGCAATTGGCTACCACTGAGGGAATCCATGGAAGAAAGTGTTAGCCAGTTTGAAATGAATCCCAACATAAATGACATATGTCACCATTTTCAGCATGTTTTTTTTTTTTTTACGCCAGGGAGAAAACAGTTGTCAAAAGCACTTCTGAAATGTAATTCTCCATCTGAGATTCCTGGGTTACAGGTAACTGGTCAAAAGAGGTTCCACTTGAAGAAAATTTCTTTGTACAATACATGCACTTTCTGCCTGTTTCCCAAGATTTGTCCACAGTTTAATGAACTACCTGCACATAATATACTGACAAAACTCTCATGTCATCTCTCTTATTAGCCATGGTAACAATAAGGGGTCTTTAAAGCTCAGTACACAGCAGAATCAAAGCCACATTCACCTGTTGGGTTATGCCAGACTATAGGCCAGTTTGCATTCCCCCCTAACCACCACTGTAATTTTTTAATACTTCACATGTGAACTGCACCCTGGGGCCCCATGATGTACAGGCACATGCAGTGGTCACTAAATTAATGATCACACATTCCTGCTTCTCCTTTCCTGTGCTACGGGCACCAGCTCACATGGCATCTTGCCCAGGGAGCTGGATGTGTGTGGAGGATGCCACCACTGCCAGCTCCAAATCATGTCCGAAAAGAGGGTGGCAGAGCCAGTCAGCACGCTGGGGTCTGCAGGCAGAGGTGGGCACAGCCAAAAGAGAAACAACCACAAGTCTCACTGGTGTGAGACTGGTCTGTGTTCTGTGAAGGAACACGTGACAGCACAGGAACAAAAAAGGTTTTTGTTTGTGTTAAGATAAGGACAACATATGGCTTCGTAATTGCCTTCAAATCAGCTCCTGATTTGGCAGGGTTTAGATAAACCAAATCAGTCTTTTGGAGGTTAGGCCAAGAGCTGCTTCAATTTTACAGGCCATGTTGCATTTCACGATACCTATTTATAAAATCCTAGCTACATTTGTAAAGTCAGTGTAGAAACAAAACTTCTGGAGAACAACCAACTTTTACAGGAGCCATCTGTGTCCCTTCTCCCTGCCTTTAAACTTCAATAACTTCATCAAGTTTCTTAGTTCAGTATGAGCCATAATGTAACTCCAAATTTGAAGGCCTCCAAACTTCTGTTGACATTTTGTCTAATGAAAGACGACAAATTCTGAAATTTTTACTGACAATATGTAGGGTTTCTGAAGTGATGCTATTTCATGTTACTCTCTTGGTTCACAGAGTCTGCTCTATAATTATTCAATTCAAACTTGTTCTGGTGTATCTGATACAAAAGCAAGAAACATTTATTCATCCAAACCCATTCTCACCCACAGGCTAGAAGCTGTATGCAGAGATGAATGCTGTTACCAGAGATACTGAGCTGAAGTCACTGCTCGCAAAAGATCTGACCAAGCAGTTATGTTTTAGACTAGGGTTTATGTACACATCATGCTTTTCCCAGCCATATTTGTCTGCTCTCTTTTCTTATCATAGTGATAAGGTGAAATGTTTAAGCATTCTGCCTTTCTGAACACTTCACAGAACATGATTGTAGGATTTTTTACATATCCCACTTAGTTGTCTGCCTGAAGACTACAGGACAGTAGTACAGGACAGTGAGGAAGAAAAACTGCTTATGTGCATGCACTTACTGTCACTAAAAAAGTCGAGCAATGGGTTTCCTGTAGTAACTAGAACTTGAAAAAATCAAACAAATCATAAATCTGCCTAAAATCAAGCTCACACAATTTCTGCAAACTGCTTGTTAGAGCCCTGAAGAACCCACTGAGCAGCTTTTGGATTTCATATACTGTGGCCTCTCTTTTCCTCTTCTAGGAAAAGGCAATTGAGGCAACTGTTTAGAGCTTGTCCAAAGGCTGTATGATGTTCCATTAAACAAACACAATGCATCCCTTGCTTCAGGATGTCATCTCTATGACATCATGAGCATCTCAATCTAATCTTTTTGAGGTCTATATGAGTTTTATCTCTCAAATTATATGCTGAAATGGTCAGCTCTCTCAAGATTAAGAAGCTAAAAGGGGGGATAAATTGCTTTCCCCATTTGCCGCCAAAAATGAACAGCTCTGAACAGTTCAATATTTATTGATTTATTGATTTATTATTACTGCTGCTATTCCATCAAAAAAAGCACTTTTCTCTTGCACCTTTTCCCTTTTTTTCCTCTAGTTAAGTAAGTAACGAATGAGGAAAATAAGCCTTAAATACAAATGTCTGATCTTCAGTGTCAATAGTCCTGGTAGCACATATTTATCTACTGCATTGTGCTGGCACTTATCCATTAGAGAGCATTAAGGAAGAGATCTGTGCAAGCCTGGGGAATATTAAGGCTGCAGGCAGCCAGTCCTCTTCAGCCACAGCCTGGCAGTGGCAATTACTGAGCTGCCTCAGGTGAGAAGCACTCATTTAACTGAGCTGTCCGTGTCCTGTGTGCAGCTCCACATGGACCTGCAGACACCAAGCATCATTTCATCATGCCCGTGCAGGGATGCAATGGCCTTTCTCTCTGTGACCTTTTGGGTTCTCTTTCCCCTTGATTACATCTTAAACACAAAGCTAAGCTGTCCTTGGGATCTCCAAAGCACCTCTTATGTTGGCAGCTGATGTTCTGTATAAGGACTGCCTCAGTATCTCCAGTAGAGATGGGATAGATGTGTGGACAATGGAAAGAATACCAACCAATTTCTTGGATTTTGCAGCTTCAGGAATGTGCCCATCACTAAACAGAATCAGTCTCAGCTACAGAGCTTACATGAACCCCCAGCCACACTGGCTAAAGCAAATTTCCTTTAGTTCAGTGCCCTTCCTGCCTGATAAATCTCCATGCCTATGAACAGCTAATGAATTTCACAGAAGCAGCCACAGGAAGATAAATTAATTTTAACACTAGCAAGGATTCCAAAGAAAAAAATACAGTCAAGAAGGCAGCAATTCATACCTAAGTCTTCTGTTCTCCAGCATTGTATGCTGCCCCCTGATGCCTACTCCATCATCCCACAGGCACCTCATAAGGCCAGAAGGGATGGGACTTTTTTCAGCTCTCTTTTAATCCTAACATAATATGAATTGTTTTAACCGTTTTTTATTTTTCCCTTTCCTTTTTTTTCCCCCACTGCTCTCACATAATTCTATCATATGCAAATCTATATCTTGCTATTCAAAAGTTTTCATTTAGGGAAAAGCATGTAGAAATATTCACTATTTCTCCAAAATCACAATTTTTAAGTCAGTATTTCATTACAGGTTAGAAATAGAGGGTGTCTTTAAAAATCATTTTGCATTTCCCAATCTTGCTGACTTGCTGAGCTTTCCAGCCTGAGATCTGATGAATCAATATTACATTATTATTACTAGCAGCTACAAAAATATAATTAGAATGCTAAATATTATTTCAATGCTTTGAAAATCTCATATCCGTTTCAATCAGCTGCCAGCTCATGAGAAGGAGGTGGTAACTTACTGGGAGAGTAGAAAAAGCAGCAAATTTCTCAGAGTAGCTTGGAATGATTCACAGGAGAGCAATAGTGGGAATTTCAGGGCTCACAAATGATGATCAATAGACAATCTTGAGAGTGAAGTCCTTTGTGCAGCCACAAGGTATCTATAGCAGCTGGGGGATTGCTCTGTGTGTGAGGCCACGAAACACAGTGTGAAGACTGGGTCAGGGGCTGAAAATTGTGTGAAGCCTGTTGGAGGGTCCTGTGGACAGACTGTACCAGTAAGCAGCAAGGATAGGCTGTGTAAAGCTTGCTGTGTTCATAAATTGATTTGGAGTTGCTAGATAAGTAGGCTAGATTTGAGGCACACAAAGAAAGCACACTGATGGCCCAGTGGGCTTTTGTAGCCATATCTGGCCAGCCTGCAGAAACTGAACTCCTAAAGATATTGCAAAAAAATTGCTGAAATATTTCACATGGGCTGAAGACCCATTTCCTCAGCCACTTCTCACTTCTGAATGCTTGAATGCCTGTACAAATGCTGTTAGTTAGTGCTGATTTGAGCCTCACTGCAGTCTCTTGGAGCCACTGCAGCCTATGTGTTGAAGGCAGGGTTTGCTTTGGATATCACCCTCTCCAACTTGCATACATGAAACAGTGTGAGCTGTTGTGAGCTTAATTTCCCCCACTGTTTCCAGATTTCTGCAGATGAGTGGGATGGTGGCCTCCTTTCCACATTGCTGGAAAGGAGATGGTAATCCTTCTTCCTCTGGCTGAATGTAAACTGACACTGCATGAAAAGCCTCCCCTGCAGCATGAAACATCCCTCAGTGCACTAAATTAAGAGTCTGGCCCTAAACAGGCACTGTTGACCTTTCTATGCTCTCATACTGCCCTGCCTTTAAGAAATATGCTTCTCCTCCTTTTCCTACTCTTTTTGTTCCCAATCTTTATGGTTTATTTCCCCCTAAGCAGCTTTTACAGGTACAGTGAGGTGGTGAGTGCTACTGTCTACTCCAGATGCAGCTTCTCTGAGCCAGGCACATGAGCTTCAGGCAAAGCTTCAGCCTCCTAATAAAGCAAGTATATTCTAGGATAAGTGCTGAATTAGGATTTGAGGATTTTCTCTTTTCCAAAGTTGATGGTTAATACAGAAATTTTGTGGGACTTTTTTCCAGTTGGCTTTGGAGGGAAAATGCTGGGGAAGTTTTGGTTTTGGCTCTGAAGCCCGAATCTTCCTAATCCTACACCACAGGTCCTTGAATATGTTGTCAGGCTTAAATATTAATTTCAGATAGCAGCAAAGTGTGGTAGGGCCTCATGTGGATCCCTGAGCATGGGACTATCTGACTTAGCAGACTTTCAGAGAGGGAATAAGTTCCCTAATCACCAAGACCAGACCAGCACGGTGGATCACAGCTGCCTTGCACAGAGCTGGCCAAAGGATTGAAATGTTTTCTAGAAATGGTATATAAATACAAGAACAGAGTTGGGCCAAAAATTATCTACAATTTATGAAAGTTGAAGGAAATTTCTATACCAGAACACAGGAATAAGCAACTAGAGACTCCAAAGTCATTCTGGGAGGTTCAGGGAGCATCAAGGAGGGAAGGCTAAGCATCTGCTTGTCTCCACTGCAGCCCTGTGTACTGCAGCAAGAGTTCATCTCACCCCAGCAGCAAGCAGCCAGCAAGGGCAGGTTTCACATGCCAGCACACTCAAAGTAGGCATTTTTGTGCATGTTCTGTTAATGGCAACACTGAAGAGATATACTGACTTTTCTTTCTTCAGTCCAGATGTATTCTAAATTACTACCTAAGTTGAAGCAGCATCCCTTGAAAAGAAGGGATGTTCTGGCTTTTGAACCATGCTTCAAGGATTCTCTGCTTGCTGCAATTAAAAATGCCTAGTCTTTGAAATGTTTGCTATCACTGCAATACTTTTATGTGGGGAAAAAAAGTAGAGTTGGCTTGTGTTTTTTTAGGAAAGTTCAGATTTCTGGTCTGTCAGCCTTGCAAAAATACCCTTAATAAGCTCAAGACATCATTATCTACACATGTATTTTGCACTGGGTAGGTAGAAAACAAAAAAATATTTCCAGGGTTCCTCCAGAACTGCCATTTCTATAGGCTGTGATTGTTATTTTAATAGGCATCCTAGCAAGACATTCTCTTTTAAAACAAACCTTTTCTTTCTCTTCACAAATAGACTCCTGTCAAACACTAATCCAGGCACTTTTGAGATCTGAGATGGTGACTGGTATTAGTGACTAGACACTTGACTGCATCTTAGTGCTTTGCTTCTCATAGAATCCGTTCCCAAGCTGTAAAATGCAATGCCAGATTTAGTTTCTAAAGCCAGAAGAATAACACTAATAGACAGTAAATGGGTGTGAGTTGTCACATACACCAGCATCACAGAGTTAGTGCTATGTCTCAATTAGCAGCAAGCTTGAAAATCAGTGGGAACAGACTATTTTTTTCTGGTTTCTGTTGCAATTCCTGAGCTGTAGAGCTGAAAAAAACGGTTTATGTTTACTGGTGAGGTGAGAAGCCTGTGACTGCAGTGCAGCAGTGTCCCTGACCTGCCTGCTTGGTGTTTCTGGATAATTCCACACCTCAGTTTATCCCCACGCACATAACTGAACACTTACGGGTGGGCTACGCTGCCACCAGGACAGGTTCATGCATCAGCCAAGTTTATTACAAAGTGTCTACATAATAATTACACATGGCCACACTCATGCTACAATTAAATCCTAGAGCCTGCCTCTAACTGCTTAAGCTACTACTTCTATGCCTACTCCTATGTCTCCTATGTCTAACCCACCTACCTCTAGCAGACAATATGTCTGGCTCTCTCTCTACATCTCTATATCTAAGTGTGCAAGAGGTAACTATAATGTTTACATGAATCATCCAATAACCTGAGGGTTGACTGTTCACCAGGAGTGCAGGAGGTCTGCACGAGCTCTCCTGTCCAGTCACAGACGTCAGGCTGTGTCCACAACATATGGCCTGCTCCAAACTTCTCTGCTAAACCTGCCTTGATCACTAGGTGCCTTGCTCCATGCATCCCACAAACACTAACATGTAGGTACCTCACAGAGGCTAAGCTTTGCCTGTTTCCTAATGGGAAAGGCCAATGCAACCCTCTGGACAACGGTGCTAGGTGCAGGCAAAGAATGACTGCTCCTGGATACCCACAAAACTAACTGATGTTGCAGTTTCTGCTGGTCCTGTTTTGCATGTATAGAAGTATTTAAGTCCCAACTCTATGGAAGTCAGCTGAAGTTTTACTACTGATTTCCAGCGGATTGGAGATGTATTTTCTCAGTTGTGAACTGTTTTACAAAGTATGCAAGGATCGCATTTGCCATGTAACAACTACTAGAGGTTAAGGAAAGTGAAATTACGTTAATGGTTTACCAGTTCATTCTTGTGGAGTGCATTGGCAAAGACTTTCATAAGGGGGGGGATGCTCTAACTCATGGAGTGCTGTTTTTCCTTTAATGTACCTGAAACATTTGTATACAATTTAAACAGGCAGACGGCGACACATAAAGATGACATAACGTGTTCAGTTATAACTGAACTATCTGATGTCATTTTAATAGTGGTACAAGATTTAAATCAGTAAAGTCATCAAGTATGAAGAAATTACATACCTCATCTAAGAAAAATATTTAAAAATGCTTCTGTTGAATGCTTCATATGATTATGTTGTTCACAGATATCTTTTAAACATTTCAGTATTCAATTACTTTTAATCACAGCCTCCATACTTCAAAAACTTCTATCAGCCACATAGTATTTCTGTTGACTAAACTCCAGGTTTATCAAAATAGGGAATTAACAGTTATGCTCTGTAATACATTTTACAATATGTAAACCTCCTTTTTATTCTCTGAAGTGTTGAGTAAGCCATGGACAAAAATGCATTTTCTTTGAGAAGCACACACATGTCACTAGCAAAGCTGATAAAAGGGGCTCTAACAGCTGAAAAGTTCACTCATATCATTCAAGAACAAAAGCTGAATGGCTGAAGTTGATAATAGTGCAAATAAAGCTAATCCTACAAAATGTATTTAAGTACGTCGTATTTAGATCTGTTTATTTGACCCATATCTGAGGTGTATTCATCAGAATGTAAAGCAATGAGCTAGAACAGGGAGTTGCTATGTACTGTCTATACACATGTATCCTCTCTTATGCACTTTTAAATGCATTGATACACACAAATGTAAGCAGAGTAAGGACTAGTGTAAATCTTTCATATTAGACACCCTAGCAATATGACCCAAAAATCAAGAGAAGCAATTGTATTAACAGAAAAAAAAATTGTGACCAGCGATTTTGGAGTGACTGTTCCACTTAACCACAAGTCTAACAGTTTGGGTTTGCCCTCACTTAACCCAATTCTAATTAAGCACACTAGAAATAACTGTTCAAATTATTCTTAAGCTTATTCACTTTACAGCTTTGTGTAAAAACTGATACCAAACACCAAGTCAAAAAATAGCATACTTCAAGTTTTTTAGTGCTGAACTGAGACCTAAATAGACTTCACATTAAAAAAAAATTCTTTTAGCAGAGCAGGTTTCATCCACAACTCAAAACACCAAAGGAAAGATGCCCAGAGCCTTTGCTATATCCTTCATCTACTGCTTTTGAACAACCTAAACTTACGAGACCACTGTAAATATATAGTGTAATGGTAGCATCGGCTGAGGAGTAACATGCCACTTGTGCCTGGTGGATATATTCTGTTCCTGAGGCTGAGAGGGAGGTGTAAAACCATCCAGTGGCTTTCACAACTGCTTTCATTTACCAGCTCAGGCACATGAATGGACCAGCCACGCCCCAGTGCAGCCACTGGAAACTCACTACTACCTTACTGGTTTCTTCTGTTGGTGTCCGTACTCTCAGACCACTCAAACATAAAATTATACCTTTGTCCTTGATAAAGTGCAGCTACATTAACAATGCCCCAATAATCACACAGAAATGGAGCAAAAAGCAACGAATGTAAAAAGTAACATCAAGTTAGAGATTTTAGGTTTAAAGAGTGGAAAGTTAGTAACAGTAGTACTTCACATTTCCATCTTTAAGCATAAATGCATTTAAAAAAAAAATAAGCCTAAACATCATTACATGAACATAATTATCTTTACATTATTGATATAGACAGAAAAGGTCTAATGATTTTCCCCAAGGTCAGAAACCAAGTTAATGGGAGTCAAGGAGAAAGTGCTAGAGAATTCTGATCCACTAATTCAGCATGTGGTTTCAACTCTTCAGACAGTTTGAAAAGCAATCAGTACATTTCTGATACTGGATTTGCTTGTTTTGATTTAAATTTTTGAGGGCAATAACTTGAAAGAAGAAAGATGCTGCAAGGAAATAAACACCTTGATGCAACAATTTACAGACATATGTTAGGTAATTCCTCACTTTGAATATGAATTCAGATGCATCAATTAGCTTTAAGTTCTCTTCTGAGTATTTTCAACACATTGAGCTTAGGCATAATTGGATTTTTTACCCCTGAAACACTTAATCAAGGCTAAATCAAAGAAAAAATTCCCTTTCAGAAAAATTCTGTAATATACAAAGAAAATACTTCTCTATTTGCAAAAGATCTGCCAGCTTTATTAAGTTTCCTTCATTTGGAGACTTACTTGTTTTTCCTTTTATCCAATTAATGCATTAAATCACTTTGATGTGTTGCTTTTTAAATAAGCAGTATCTGCAGTTATAAAAAGTACTAGACACATCAGCACCATTCATTCTCCCAAACTGAGACAACACTGTGCTCATCTCAAGTAGAGAGATCATTTTAAGGTGAGTTGACTATTCTCCCACTGTTTAAACAAACCTTTCATCAGCATTAAAGCTACACAGCTGAAGGTTTTCTTCCCTACAGAGCAATGATTTCTGTTATCAAGTTAGCACGAGTCAAAGAGACCCTGAGTAAAAATCAATGGAGAGCAAGTCTTGTAAGATGAAGTGTAATCCTTTTCTTCCATCTTACACATATTATCCAACAACTTCTAATGCAGCACAAGCTAACATATATGAAATCTGAGTGCAAGTTTATTATGAGTAAGCTCACTTCTCCTTACACTTGCACACCCAAAGGTGGATATATATGGAACTCGCTATGCACCTGACAGAAGTGCCAACATTCTCAGAAAAGATGTAGACAAAAATAAGATGTGAATAGAATATTCAACTACAAGCCCTGTAGCTGTAAGGTAGACATCCAATCTTACCTATAAGCAGCCATAGTCCTTATTACTGATAATAAAAACCCTGGTCACTTTGGAAAAATGCATAATCACATATTTAATCTCTAATTTTGACCATGTTACATAGAAGGACTGGCATCGTTATCAGTGTCTGTATTTCATGGTCAAGAGATCAAAGACATTAGAGACTTACATATGAATATAGACTAGACCACTCTTAAAAAGAAACCCAAACAAATCCAGAACTTGTCTGAATCCCAGTCAAATCTCCAGTGATGCCTATGCCTTTAAAAAGCCAAGTCACAGCTTGTTCTGCCCAACAGAACTCAGCCAAGTCACATCTGTGACTTGTCTCAAAACCCCAACTTTTGACACAAACATTAATCTCTATATTTGCATTGGTAGATTTGAGATCAGTATAATGCCCAGATTCAGGAGGATTCACTTAGCATAGCACAACCAATTTGTATGGAAAGCTGGTGAGTTTTATTGCTATACAGAGCCTATGTGTACACATGCTCACTCACACTTTTACTGAAACGACTACATGGAACACACACACACACACACACACACAAGATTCCACAACTCATCTCTACAAAACATGGTTATAAGAACTGTGTAACTGGATGCACTGCTCAACCTGTGTTGGTGCCATTCAGTGGAGGTGGTACAGCTCAGAGAAACTGTTGTATGTCATTGCCACGGCAATGCGCCATG
>WEIV01027622.1:0-12217 GCA_013390005.1 Calyptomena viridis | reverse complement strand
ATTTTAATTTAAAGATCAGTGAGGGGAGAAAATTGCTTCAATGTTTATAAGAAATACATACCCATCCCTCTAGAGATATTCTTAAAGATATATGATTAAAATGTTGAGCTCTTTTTTTAAAGAAAACACCCTTCATGTTCAACCACACAAAATCTCTAACTCACCTTCTTGAAAACAAAATATCTTACAAGTTTGCAAAGTAAATGAACAAAATCATTCATCAGTGAACATTTCCCTCCAACTAATCTACCGTTACTAACACCTGCTCCTTTTTACAGCTTGCTCAGAAAAGCATTCAGCTGCTATCAGTAACTGTAAACTCTTATGCTTACAAATACTGNTGTCTATGAATCACTGACTCTCCAGTTTTGCCATTCCCTGTAGGACAATCTTTCTAAGAGCATGAACTTGACTGACATATTGAAACTCAAGTTTTTCTGCAGCAGTTCCTGTGCGATCAACGTTGAAAAGTTGTTTATATTGTTCAGAAAAAGAAACAAACATGAATATCCAAGACAGTCCCAAAACAAGGAACTTTCTGAACAAAAGTTGTTAAATATTTATGCTCCAGAGAAATGATAACGTTGTTTGTTTCTTATGAACGTGCTCCAAAAGCAGCATTTACACTCGTCTACAAAGATCACCCAGGGATCCAGTTCTTGTCCCAGAGTCATTGCACTGGAACTGCTTTCTTGAGAGAGGAAAGAAATTACAGAATTTCAGTTTAAAAACTAATAAAATCCTGATTACTTCATACAATTCCCCAGATGTATAGCTATCTAACTTTTTAACTGTTTTTAAAGTGACTCTTTCAGAGCTGGATTCATGAAAGCCATCATATTCTAATTTTATGAAAACTTGATAGAACCAATATTCTAGATAGATAAATAGATAAAGTGTAATGAAGCACTTTCTTTCCCATAGGAAAGCCTTCCACTCATATTCTTTGATGCCAACTAACCTTCACATCTGCTGTTTCCCTATTGATTGCAACAACTTGGCACTTCTGTAGAGTGCCTGATGAGGCAATTCTATTCAATGACACCACTTCCTCTTCAACAAAAGAAGTGCAGTAAAATAACAGTGTGTTTCCTACACCTTCGGGGGAAATGCTGTTTGAAAATTAGGCAAACAAACATGTAGTCATCATTTATATGAGTATATGCAGAGAAGAAGAGCATTTGTTTCTTTTATACTGAACTATTGTCTATGTAAAATTATGCAAAGTAGATCTGGGTTTGAATTTTTTAACCAAATGAGTCATTCTGGGTCTCACTTTAAAAAGCCATCTCAAAATACATCGTTTTCACTATGGAAATAAGGTTGAAATTAGTCATCACTTAAAATATGTTCCAAATATATATTTACAAATCAGTAATGTGCATTAGGAAACATCAGAACAAAATATGTGCTTGTTTCTCTGTTTTTGAAAACAAACACATCAGATTCCATTTTCGAATGAAATTCAATAGTTTCTTTTTGATACATATT
Source organism: Calyptomena viridis (assembly GCA_013390005.1). Taxonomy (NCBI): domain Eukaryota; kingdom Metazoa; phylum Chordata; class Aves; order Passeriformes; family Eurylaimidae; genus Calyptomena; species Calyptomena viridis. Next base: position 10,726 of record WEIV01027622.1, on the reverse strand, counting down.
ACACTAATGGAATATTTTATTTAAAATTAAAATGGTAAACATTATCAATTACCTAGTAGTTATCCTCATAATGCTATGGAAAACACCAGCATGACAAAATGAATGTATATTTAAATTAAAGATCAAGTGTAATGTTTTGGTTTCAAACAGACTGAAATTACTCAGTGATTGGTGTTTGATTTTAATTTTATTTTGGCTTTTCTCCAGCCTCTGGAGTCTTTTTTCTGTGTCTGTGTGTGTGTGTGTGTGTGTATATGTATCTACAGATTTATTAAGCTGTAATGGCCACAATTAGTACTGTGTGCAGTCTTACTTAGGATTAGGTCTTTTTTTCTCTTTTTTTTTTTTTTTTTTTGTTTTTGTTTTGGGTATGTTCTTAAGCCTAGATTCACAGATATATTGAAATATCTAATACCTACTGAAATCAATGAATCAATGGGAACCTATTTATCAAAAAAAAAAAAAAAATAGGAGAAATAAGGATTTAGTTCCACTTTAGGATTTTTGGGTTGTACAAATAACTTCACAAGTTTCTACCACAGCAATTAATTTGCTTTAAGTTGAACCAGTACAGTTGAGAAAAAAAATTATTTGTGAGCAGGACAGAAAAGGAAAATAGATAATAGTTTAGGAGAGGTCAAATACATACCAAAGACTGTTCCTAATAGGGTGTTTGTGCATGATCGCCTAATTTTGATGGAGTAGAAAATTTAGTCCAGTGACCTTGATTTTAAAAATCATCCTGTCCTGTTTTACATACTATAAGATATGTAGCCTGGATGTGTACAAGACAGAGACATGCAATACATTTGGAAAAATATACATGAAACACTATGTAAAGATTTCAATATGTATTTTATTTTAATCTCTAAACAAACCACTTCAAAATTCTCACTTCAAAATTAGGGGTCAGAAATCATGACTTTTTAACAATAATTTTTAAGACAGCTTTCAGACACTGGAACAGGCTTCATGGAGAGATGGTCAATGACCCAGGATTGTCAGTGTTTAAGAGGCCTTTGGACAAAACCCTTAATAATTTGCTTTAACTTTTGCTCAGTCCTGAATTGCTCAGGTAGTTTGAGTAGATAATTTTTCTAGGTCTCCTCCATCTGAAATATTCTACTCTAGCTTTCATAATTTTCCTGTTTCAACTTCGAACCAAAAAATCCAAAATTGTATAAAAATAAAATTTGCAAATCAAATTAATGATTCAGAGTCTGTCAGAGTGTATAATTTGTTCTGGATATCAGTTCATTTTATTTTTCCTGTGAAAAAGGTTGTTAATTTTGCTATGTCAGCCTATTAATCTTGTATATGCAAGATGAACTGTACCCTTCAGTTTCAAGTTTCCGTGAAAAGTCTGGCATAGAATATGTCAAGATTACCACATACTTCAAAAAAATATGGAAACAATGGAAACACATTATTTGCACACATCAAGAGTCTGCACCTCTCTCTCTAATTTAACAGCAAATAATAATAATAATTGGACTCATAAATGTAAAAAAAATGACAAGTTATACAGCAGATGTCACAGCAACAACTGTCCTGCTGGTGGAGGATAAATGTACTGAGACTCTAATATGATGAAACATATGGAGTCACATAAGCAAAGCAAAATTTTGGATAGTGTTTATTGTTTGTTATTTTTATGGGGTTTTTGTTCTTTTTTGAAATGCAGGATTTTGCAGTCAGTGGCTTACTTTTAGGAACACTCATTGTAACCAGCTCAATCTTTCTAAATAGAACATTTAGAAACAGAGACCAGAATTTTGCCCATATTTCAACTCTAAGCCAAAATATGAACTTCTATGACTTGAAAGATACTTTTCTCTATAGTCAGTGTGTTAACTCCTGTAAATCTGGAGAACACTTTCCTCCTAGGATAGTTGCTTAAAGTACTAAGTAGGAACTACTTTCTGGTGTGTTTCAGCTTCTTTCCAGTGCCAGTAAGAGGCACCTAGGTAACGACTGGAGAGGAAAGCAGGTATCTACATTTTGGAGTGAGGAGAAGCTTGTCGTACATTTCTCAAAAACTACATGATTTCCTAGTAAAACAAATCATCTGTATGTGTGTGTCTGTCTATTTTCTGGCTTTGGGGTATTATTATGTCTTCCTATTAAATTATCTCAATCAACAGTTGAGATCTTCACCACTGCATCAATTGACAAATATCTTTCTAATACAGTCCTACTCTATGCATTTTGGGAAACTTCAGGAATACAGTCTATTTGTAGTTTTACTCACTGTCATTTTAGGGATGGAACACTTTGTTTTACAATTTTTATATCCAAAAGGAATAATAAATTACCTTTCCTATACATTTTACCAACAAAGTGAAACCAGCTACAGTAGCAGCTGATAATATTAAAAAATGGTTTGTGTAACGCATTACTGTGTAAAAAAATAAAACATTAAAAATTTCATTACAAATACATCATAACAAGAGGTTTTTAATGACTTGGTCTCATCACTAATGTAAAGAAATGTAAACATAAAAGGAAAAATCTCAAATCACAAGTTATTATAACTGCAACATTTGTCAGTGCTGGTGGTTTTGCTACTGGATTTATTCCACTAAAAGTTAGAGATTCAAATTACCAAAGTAATTCTACATTTCTAAAATTTAAGATCTAAAGGTTACCACCAAGAGTCTCAATGGTTTTTTTTGTAAGTGTTAAGAAATTTATTTGGAGTATTTAGAAATCAAGCTCTATCTTAGAAATAAATCCAGAAATTCATTATTAACTCAATAAGAATGTAAAAAATAATGGCCTCAATACTTCTGTGAAATAAGAAGTATTTGGTTTCCTTTAACCTTTCTTCCATCTTTTCAAATCAGATCATAAAAGGCAGCCACTGAAACAGCTAAATCTTCTTCATTATGACTGGAAGAGGAAGCTATAATTGAAAATTCAATGTTTCTTCTGCTAACTTCGGATTTTGGGGACAGACAAACTCCTGACTATAATATCATTGTTGGATTGCACATCTCTGCTCTTCAAGGAACAAAAACTGCATCAGAGATACTAGGTGTATCCATAAAATAAAATAAATTAATAAACCAAATTTTTGTTTTTATTCAAGTTCCTTAGCAATTCAACCTGAATAAAAATACACTTGAATGATAACTACCTGGATAGGCTTATAGAAGTGCTAGAACAAAGAAACTATCCTCAAAGTTTCTTTGTCAGATACAGTAAAAGGGTGAAAGAAGAGCTAGACAGCCTTACCAAAAAATTCCAGAAAGTTTTTGTAGCTGATATTCCTTCTTCACAGAAAATTCCTTTATGGATGCATCTCCCTTTTTCAGAAGGTGAAAATGTATGAAAAAGTACATGGAACTTCTATCAGAAATGTAATATAGAAGTTTCTAAATAGTTTTGGAAGAGTCCTTGTAAATCAAGGAAGGAATCTTTTGTATCAAAAAAAAAAAAAAAAGAAACACACAGAAACAGAAAGACAGTGAGAGCAACAAAAGAGGAACAGAACTGTTTCTACCTTGCCACTGGCATGCAGCACAAGAAAGTAAGAGTAGTTCAAAGAAAGACCAAGAAAGTGAAGTCTTGAAAGAGCTTCAGGATATTTGCCATTTTTTATAGCTTGTTGAGGGGGACCTGATTTCAGATCTCAAATACAGATATGCTAGTCGGATACAAATATTTTAATGTAAGTTATACTGTATCCTTTGTTAGTGAACAGTTTATTTGTAGTATGTATTAATATAATAAAAACTCTCATGGTCCCTTCAAATCACAATAACTCTCATGATAACTTATCTGGATTTTACTTGCAAATTACGTTTCAATATCTATTATGAGAACTTAGGTCAAATTCAGCATAGAACAACACTATTTACTACCACAATTATTATTATGAGTGACTGTCTTGTCTTTTAAGATGTGAAAAAAAATAATTCTCCATAATTTCCTACTCAATAAATTGATAAATGAATTGAAATTGCACATGTCATATCTGAACAAATAAAAAAATCCTAAGAAATATATTACCTATGTTCTGTCCAACATGTTCATGAGCAGATAACTCTCTGATCGGTAGGCTACTGTGATCATAAAGAAGTGGCTGGATGACCAAGCCCAAAACGTGGTGGTGAATAGAATTACAACCCGTTGGCAGCTGGGCACAACTGGTGTTCTTCAGGGCTCTGTATTGGGCCCAGTCCTGTTTAATATCTTTATCAATTTTCTGGATGAGGAGATGAAGTGTACCCTCAGTCAGTTTGCAGATGACACCAAGCTGGAGGAGAGTGTTGATCTGCTGGAGGGTAGGAAGGCTCTGTGGAGGGATCTGGACAGGCTGGATCAATGGACCAAGACCAATTGTATGAGGTTCAGCAAAGCTGAGTGTTGAGTCCTGCACGAGTCACAACAATTCCATGCAACAGGTCAGGCTTGGGAAAGAATTGCCACTCTTCTGGAAAACTGCCCAGCTGTAAGGGACCAGGGAGTTGATCAACAGATGGCTGAACACGAGCCAGCAGTGTGTCCAGGTGGCCAAGAAGGCCAATGGCATCCTGGCCTGTATCAGAAACAGGGTGTCCATCAGGACCAGGGCAGTGATCTGTACTGGGCACCAGTGAGGCCACACCTAAAATCCTGTGTTCTATTTTGGGCCTCTCACTTCAAGAAAGACACTGAGGTGCTGGAACATATCCAGAGAACATGTCCACAGTGCTGGTGGAGGGTCTGGAGCACAAGTCTTATGGGGATCAGCTGAGAGAGCTGAGAGAGCTGTCTGTGTTTAGCCTGGAGAAGAGGGGGCACAGGGGAGACCTTCTGGCAGCTTTTCTACAACTACATAAAAGGAGATTGTAGCAAGATAGGAGTCAATCTCTTCTCTGAAGTAACAAGCAATAAGATGAGAGGAAATAGCCTGAAACTGCATCAGGGCAGGTTAAGACTGGATACTAGGAAAAATTTCTTCCTGGAAAGGGCTGTCAAGCATTGGAACAGGCTGCCCAGGGAAGTGGTGGTGTCACTGTCCCTGGAGGTATTTAGATGTGTAGATGTGGTGCTTAAGGACATGATTTAGTGATTGAACTGGCAATGTTAGGTGAATAGCTGGACTCGATCTCAGAGCTCTTTTCCAACCTAAATGACTTTATGATTCTAAAGCATGCTTTAGTATATTTTTTATAAATCAGTAATTTACATATTGTGCAAATTAAGGATCTTGGATGCATTAAATACAATTTCAATTAATGCAGGGATACTAAAAAATGTTTAAAAGGCATCATATAAGCTTATGTAATTATTACCATAGATGTATTGCAAAAAGGATGGTTTTATCAATCTCAACAAGCATTCTGTTTGGAGAAATTAATAAAATTGGATAAAAAAATCATCAATATGATAAGACTTCAGGGTGGTGCCTTGCACTATTCTGGCACTGAAAATATTTCTCTACATTAGCACTGCTAATGTAGTTGGACAACACCTCAGTATTATGATATATAAACTGACAAGGCAGAACCAAGAGTCCACCTCTGCTAATAAATGGAGGCTTTCAGGCTGCTTCAGTGGTCAGGAACTCAACACTGAACGTTGCTCATATGGCAGGATCTCACAAAAAATGGTTGAATCAACAGACAGTTCACTCTGGAGAACTGTTTCTGAATCACATTCCCAAGATGACTCATAGATCAAATCTGCAAACTTTACATGGCTACTTGGCAGATATTTGCTTTGAAGAGCAAAATAAATTTTTTTCAGACTCTGATAGTTACAAATGTTCAGATATACTCTGAATTTCCTAAACAAAACCTTACTCTGAATGATGTCTTTCACAGAGAATGCTGTTTGCAGCTGACGGTTTCCCTGTGATCTAATTCAGTTCCCTTTCTCACCTTGCTCAACATCTAAAGACACACATAAAGGGAAAAAAAAAGCTGAAAAGAGAAGAGAAAAGGCAAGTGTTCTCCACCTGCCTCCTGGGGGAAAGCAGCAGGAGGAAAGAAAGGTGACAAGGCTAGATAACAATTAGGTTATACATTTCTGAAGAAAAAACCTTGCAATCAAACTTATTATCAGAACCAGAGTTCAGGAATTCTCTTAACAACTGACCCTGTCAGCAGTGTCATTACAGGCCCTGAAGAGGCCAGAAAGTGAAGGGCATCAGGTGACAGAAAGGAAACAAAACAGGTTACCAGGTAAGACAAAATCTACACTAGTGCATAAAGAAAACATACATTCTGGAAGTATCAGCAATTTCCATGTTATTTTCTCATTGTCATACTTTCAAATGTCTAGCCAACATAATTTACTTGCCAAGGGGCATGGATTTCCAGTGGCCTTCATATTTAGCAGGGTAATAAAGGATCGCCCTGCCATGTAATGAGACACTCTGCTCCACTCACATCAGTACTAATATTCTAGCAGCCAAAGCAGCTTTCTTCACAACTGAAAAGTAAAAATGCAACAACAAAAAAAATCCATTTTCAGTTGGACAGAAAGCTGGGTTGATTCTTGCCACAGCCTATGACAGGTAGAGCCAACAGAGCTTGATGCTGAAGGCAGGAGAAGAGGTTGGACTACTCACAGTTAGACTGGCTTAAGCTGATCCCAAAACAACGCAAGAAAGCTATCGAGAGAAGCAATTTGCAGCAATTAGTAGGGATTAAACATTATCTGACTTCAAACAAAAGTAAATCATGTCCTTGGGTGCATAATTGCCAGTGGATCAAGATAGGTGATCCTGCCCCTTTACTCAGCCCTGAGTGTTGTGGAGTGCTGTGTCCACTTCTACGCGTCTCAGTACATGAGAGACATGGAACTCCTGGAGCAGGTCCAGAGGAGAATTATGAAGAGGATTAAGGGGCTGAAGCCTCTCTCTTACAAGGAAAGGCTGAGGGAGGTGGGCTTTTTCAGACTTGAGAAGAGATGAATGAGAGGGAACCTCATCAATGTGTATAAGTATCTGAAGGGAGGGTGTCAAGAGGATGAAGCCAGACTCTTCTTGGTGGTGCTGAGCAGTAGGACAAGAGGCAATGGGCAGAAATTGATGGACAGGAAGTTCCACCTGAATATGAGGAAGAGCTTCTTTACTGTTTAGACACAATTCTGTGCGATGTGCTCTAGGATAACCTTGTTTGAGCACGGAGGTTGGACCAGATGACCCACTGTGGCCCCTTCTAACCTTACACATTTTGTGATTCTGTGATTCTTGTCTTCAGTGACATGCTACATAGTCTCAAAAAAAAAAAGAGATAGAATGCGTTTCTCTTAACTACAAAATGATTTTTCAAATGTCTAGGTTATGGCATACCTATGAATCAGCTACATTTGATAGAAATTCTTGCTTTTGATGGTAAATCATCCTGACACAATTTAGGACTCAAATTGGGGTTTGGGTAATATTTGCATATAAGGCTTAATTTTCTAAGGACAAATGTAAAATTAATTAGCTATTTTTTAACCCTCTCTGGGCTCTGATTTCATGTATCTTGTATTGCTATCCAAGTGGAAATTAGATTTTGCTATATTTTATATTATTACACGTGATACACTATCATCGATACATGTGCACTAATTAATGTATCTTGTTGGATGCAATTTTAAAAAATAATACAAATGACAGCTTCTTGTTCATATGTTCATTTTAGTTCTATATTATATTTATACTTTGAAATACTTATGGAACAAGAAAGTTAGATGGGACCATAGGTTAGCCCATGTGATAGTTTCGTGGGGACATCTGCATAAAAATTTTTCCCTCTTAAGATTTGGGGTAAAGCAGAAACAGATACTGAGCTGTGAAAAATATTAACTGATTCAAAGACAAACCAGAATTTTCCTAATGCCAATTTTTTTTTTTGACGTCTCTTTTTGACTTCCTTTCAAAAATAACTAGTGGGGACCCAATTTATATGTTAAAATTTGCTTAATATTCTAATTATTGTGAAGGTCTAGTCTTGTTTTCACAAGTTAGGACAATAAAAACAATGTTTACATGTTTCATCCATTTCTAAGAGCTGTAGCCTGAGACGGATGACACTGATAAATCACTCCTGCGATTTTAGAGTATAACTAAATTTTATCCAGCAACTTATTAAGAGTGCTTACTATCTAGATATATGACATAATGCAGTATAAATCATTGTAGAAATGAAGACTTGACTAGTTATTGTGTCCATCTTTTTCAGTCCTTCCTGTAGGAACAGGACAAAAGTATTTAAGGAATGAGAAACTGGGAATAGAGAAAGGGAAGAGAAAATGCATGGGCATGGACAAAGGTGAGGGTGGAAAGGTGGTGGATTTCTATCACATTCCATCTGTTTTTAGACTCACGCCTCGGCACTGAGGTGCAACAGGAAGCCAAACATATGCTCTTATTTCCTGCAGGAACACTAATGGCTCTGAGAAGAGGGAAGGGTCAAGACAATATAAGAGCATTGTCCTCATACCTAGAGAACTATTTGGATTGAAGCCCTTTGTGTGACTTTGTTCTGCTTTCTGCCTTCAGATTCAAAAGACAGACAGTTCATCTCAAAGAACTTAATGGTACCAAATTTATTGTATTTTTTTTCTATTTAGAATTCAAATGCATTGCTCTTCTTGTTATAGTCTGTTTTAATGCATCATATAATCTACTTACCTTTGCCTAGCTTCCTCGATCTTTTACAGAAATAAATAGAACTCAATGAGACAGAAATGTTTTGAGATCTCTGGACAAAACCTATATCTCATTCTTGCAGGCTCTGCTATTGCAGATTCAGTTTTACAAGTGTATGGAGTGACCACAGATCTTGCTTTACAGATTTGCAAATGTCTGCATTTTTTGTACATTAAAAGTAGCATTAGTTAACTGAGTATTGTTCCTGCAAAGTGGAAATAATCATGGCAAATGGGAAATGATGCATTTAAACCGTACGTTTTCCTAGCAGTTATGTCCAAACCATCATGATCAAAAGGAAGTAAAAAGAGTTTACATGTTATTTATATTCAATTCCCTTTTTAGTTAAAAGTACCATATGTGTTTTCATGCAAGTCTGTATTTGTTACACTGAAATATAACTTACATATAAAGTGAAATAACATTAAATCAATATGAACATGTGTCTGTGGTATCTGCTGCAAATTATTTTTTAAGCATTATTCAGATTTGTACATGAAGGCTGGGACTCAAAAGATTGTTTTTCCTCAGTGACTGTCAGTCATGAATATTTGAGAAGGTATTGGATATTTGGTGCTTCTCTCATCTTTGACTCACAACAATTTCACCAAATAATTACTACACACCTCTAAACTTCATGATGCTTTATTTGAAGCATTCAACTAAAGGTTCTCTGTGTATGTATGTCCATGTGCTTATACATGCATATTTACTTGTTAAACAGATAAATATAATTTGTTTATTACAGTGTTTGTATCCAGGTTTGAAAAACTCACTGAAGTTGTATCAGCATGTTAATGCCAACATCACTCATGACAAATGAATGACATTCATACCTTTATTATTGCTGCTATTCTTTCATTTATGTCAGGGGATCTGTCAGTTGTACTCCAGTCGCAAGCAGTAGGAAAATTCCCCTACCACTACTTCCTTCATCTTTAAGAGACTATTTCTGAGGCTTTGCAATATATAGGTAGAGCTTAATGCGATTGTTTTTAACAATAGACTAAGAATGTTGAAGAGGAATATAGACACTAAGTGCTGAATTGTTGCTCCCCAGAATTTCCTCCCAGAGGTGGCAACAAAAGGGGTACAGTAAAAAGTGAGAGTTGGATGAAAGGACGATTAAGAAGCTTCAGTAGCATGGATCTTTATGGAGCAAAAGCAGTGAAGGAAGAAATAAAATATATTGTAGGAAAGTAGAGGCGGAGAACAAAAACTGGTCCTGAAGAAGAAAAGGAATAAAACTGGCAAATGTAAATGATAAATAGAATAATCAGTCTATCATATAATTCTAAGGTGTGTGAGTCAGCTTTCCTGAATTAGTCTCTTGTCCGCCTTTCACCAGAATTAGTTCTCTATCTACCTTTCACTAAGTGATCTTGAAAACGATGCATTCCCTTTTAGTGCTTCAGCTTCCTTATCAGCAAAGTGATATGAAATGCACATCTCACAGAGAGTTGAGAAGACCTTTAATTTCTGATACAGAAGTAATGACACTAATCTACTGCTATTAGAGAAAGAAAAATTTCTTTTTTTTTTTTTTTGTATGAAAATGACTAGTAACCATAATTGAGAAAAGTTCCATTGTGCCTGGTACTGTACAAAAACATAGAAAGAAAAAATTCTGACATTGAAAGTTAAATATATTAAAAAATATGGGCAAAACAAAGGTACACAATAACTTCAAAAAGAAAAATCTTAACATTATAGACCACATATGTCTCCTGTGCTCTCCAAGATTTTATCTTCAGGAGGTTTTAATCTAGCAGTTAGCTTGTTTGTCTGATACCCATTTAGGTTCTCTTTCACAATAGGCTCTTCTTTTGTTTTAGCACCACACAGCTTTGGCCAGGTTCCAAAGTTTTTTTAAGGAAATAATTCAATGGATTGCTATATAGCTAATTTATGCAGAAATTACTGGCAGTCTCATGGGCAGCTACCAAGCCTCACTGTGATTGGAACTAATAACTATTACCAAGATATGATAATTTCATTTAACATTAGGAAACCATCTGGTGCCTTTATTTCTTGTTGTAACACAGTGCCACTGTTTCACTCAATCCACTCTCATTGAAACAAGACAAAGTA
>WEIV01027613.1:292858-353235 GCA_013390005.1 Calyptomena viridis | reverse complement strand
GATTTTCTTGACATTTATCTCACCAATTAAAACTCTTACAGCAGCAGCATGTGGTAGGGCTCTGCCATCTTTATCTTTTCAGTTTGGTTTCCTAAGGAAGTGAGGAACATGCTATTACATGCTCCATATGTCTGTTTCTCTCTGTCATCCCCTCCCGCCCCCCTGCCTGCCCCAACAGTGTTAAAATCTGCTGATTTATTTTAACCACAATTATAACAGAGAAGTGCAGTTTCCAAAAATATCAAGCTCCTAGAAATGTTGTAGAAATCAGAGACTGCATGACATGAGACAATTTCCAGCACAAGCTTACTCTTGTCAGACAGCAAAGAAATTTAGATGCTCATCTGTAGGAAATCAATCTCGGCTAGTTCTGCTGCTCCTAGAAATGCATGTTTATGGAGAGCAGTTATGTCCAGAGATCACATTTTGGTATCATGCTGGTGTTTATAAGTTAATTCCAACTGTTGATGCTTCAATTAGCAGCCAGAAGCCAGGAGTGCTAAGACCTCCTCTCAACATNTGTCTGTCTTCATGCCGCTGGTGTACTGCCAGGCTAAACACCCTGCTGTGTGCCCCTGCAATGGTGAACTTGTATGTGATCTCCATCAGAAGTATTGTTTATGGGAGATCTAGTAGTGGGCACCAAGACTGGTGGAATCACATTCCNCAGGTTTTAATACAAATTTTGTTGTTCACCATCTTAGACTTGTTCTGAAAGACACATTTTGCCTTATCATTCCCTGCTTTGGATAACTAACTCTCCCCAGGAAAGCTTTTCAGTGCCTTTTCAGTAAGGGCAGAGGAACTATGTGAATTGTANGTGGTTTGCAACCACAAAGCTATCCTTCTCCACAGTCAGTGGGCCTTGTCCAGTGCTTCACAGTACTTTTCTTGCTCCCTTCTGAGCAACATGTGACATCTCTATAGTTTTGAGATACAAAAATTTATTTTTATGGTTATTTTGGGAAGCTTTGCATGGAAAAAGCTATGGATTGCGTTGTATCCAGTAACGGTCATCATGTGTTTGCATTAAGGATGTGTTTCACATAGTGGGGCTTGGAATGAGCAACAGNTAATACAAATTTTGTTGTTCACCATCTTAGACTTGTTCTGAAAGACACATTTTGCCTTATCATTCCCTGCTTTGGATAACTAACTCTCCCCAGGAAAGCTTTTCAGTGCCTTTTCAGTAAGGGCAGAGGAACTATGTGAATTGTACTTGACTATTTGTCTTATTGGTTTTAGAAAAGCTGCAGAAAGAAACTTGTGTGGCTCAAGTACTCTCGCTGAATTCCGGGTTTTAAAAGGATGCTCTTTCAGCTATGTCTCAGAAAGAAACCCTGAGCTTTTCCTGCCATGTAGAGTACTGAAACTATTGANATTTTTATGGTTATTTTGGGAAGCTTTGCATGGAAAAAGCTATGGATTGCGTTGTATCCAGTAACGGTCATCATGTGTTTGCATTAAGGATGTGTTTCACATAGTGGGGCTTGGAATGAGCAACAGGTTTTCCCGTACAGTGTTGAGGGAGCTAGACAGCATGTTCCTACTTTCTTAATGGCAGGGGTTGCTGCAACAGGCTGCTTCTAGAGATGCACTGAGATTTCTCCGAAGGAATTGGGTTGTCCAGTCCCAAAGGGATCCCAAGGGAAAGCACCAAAGACAATTGAAGAATCAGAATCTGACAATGAACGAGGGAGCTCAGCTATCTGGCAGCATAGATGTTCCTACTGCTATTTTCAAACCAAATCTGTTCTGTGTTGTGAAGCAGTGGGAATTGACTCTGGGCATGCTGCTCCTGTTCACAGCAGGGCTGTCTCATAAGTGCAGGGAAGGGAATTTTAAGTGATCTCCTGCAGGATTATTCAGTTAATTTTTAGTGAGGACAGCTGGTTGACTTGGGTCCTCTCAGCAGGGTGCAATGTATGATTTCACTGTGCTAGTAAGACAGGCACTTTGCACTGTCCTCACAGTGAGACTCTGCAGTGATACTATGACTATGGTAGGGAATACAAGATTTTCTGCATTAATGCAGGGGATGTACAGATGGGACTTTTACTGANCTTGACTTTTACTGAGATGAGGGCAAACTATTGCTTGCGACCTGATGCCATGATGGAGAGGCCTTGATCAATTACCTCTAAACTTCAGCTTTGAGCTGAAGTGATTATTTGTTCCAAAGTACACTGACCAGTGCACTGACAAAGAATTATACAGTAAGTGTCTTAAGCACAATCAGGTTGTTGTTACTCAAAGCTACATCAAGTGGACTTCTACCTCACAGGCTTTTCATCCCCTCATAAAATGACCTGCCCTCTCTACTCATTCTTAGGGGAGAGCAATCCTAGCAGTGAATTCCTTTTTGATTGCATGTGTAATGAACTAAATGGCAATTAGAAAATTAGAGATAGAATCAAGATTTAGGACATCAGAATGCTCAAAACCAGCATGACTCCATGGCAGATTCAAATGCAGCATCATGCCAAACAGTTCAGACCTGCTCCCTCCATTCAAGTCAAGTCATGTCATAACACAGGGCATGCCCTTATCTTTTATTTGGAAGGGTGGGGGTGAAAAAACATACCCTGCTGTCTCAGGCAGCAATATGAATGCCCTGAGAGCTTACGGAACACTGATGCTATACATTAAAGCCAGCATAAACCTCACAGAAGAATTCCAGCCTCATGGGAAATATTATATACATGGATGTTTGAGAACTAGGGCTGAAGGGTTTAGTTTGATGTCTTAATTGGGACCTGATGCACAGCTGCCACTGGGTTTCTTTGCTCTCTAATCTTCATTTCTTTTGCTTGGCAGACACCCTGCAGACAAGCAAGCCTTCAAAAACTGAAGAAATGTGTTCTAGGTGAGAGTCTAACAGGTTATATCCCAGAAACCTCTGCAGGATGTGCACAGTTAAATACACTTTCCCACTGAGCTATTAGCAGTCTAAAGTCAGGCACAGTTTTCTTTGGATAAGGCATGCATTTCTGTCCCTCTCCTGATCTACAGGCCCAGTCCAAGAATACTTGGGTAACCTTTTCTCCTTTTACAGAGTCATATGACCTGCAGATTTATAGCTGCTGCAGAGAAGCAGGTGCCAAAATGACCATGGTATATTGGGAAATTCCATTCCACTGAGAATGCAGATTCAGGAGGTGGTCAGAGCTTGTCCAGGACTTTGAAGAGAGCACAGTCAACTTGAATGCCAACTTCTTTATTTCTTTTTTTTTTCCTTTCTCATTTTTCCAGAAAGCCTAGGAATTGATTTTCAGAGTTCTTTATGTCTACATGCTGATGATATGGTGAGGAATACGGAGGACCCCTTGTGCTTGCCAATAGTGGAAAATGATCGTCATGATGAATGACCAATAGATGTCTCATAAGAAAGGGTTTTTCAAGGTTGGTCTCAATCTTCCTTCAAAAATCTTACCTTTGCCAGATTCACCACTGAGCCCAGCACCGCCTGGATGTCTGAATGATAAATATGAAGTGTGGAAATTCACCTGTTCCAAAGTCACTGGGTCCAGGTGACACATAAGTGCAAAGAGAGGTTGTCAGACAGAATAAACCTTCAAAATGGAAAAGCAAAGCTAGAAATTTAGAGGAAAGATTCTCTGCCTAGGAGCTAGACTTATCCTAGAGAGATTCTCTGACCGCAGACTCAACATCTGGCTGCTCTAAAATGTTGGTTTCGGGCCATTTTAGAAGTTGTTATCCTCACATTGTATATTCCTAATTTCCACAGAACATTCTTCTGTCTTGACTATTTTAGTTTCACTGCTTCCTGGGGTCATATTTTCCCATATGACTTGTGGCCTGGTCTCCTCCTAGTTCCTCAGTGACAAAAAGGAGATCACAGCTTGGGCATACAGTGCATCTCCCCACAGTACTCTTGGCTTCATGTCCCTTGGAGCTGTTTCATTCATCCAAGAGGTAGTGATATTTGCTTTTGCCTTTCCTACCACAAAAAAAAGTTACCACCCCAAAGTCAACTTCTTCTCCAAACCAACCAGATTTTTTATGAAGTCTTTGAAATCTGGACCAGAAAATTCCAGCTGGCTCAATCAGCCGGTGCTTTCTCGAAATTTATTTTGTTCTATACCATATATATAGTAATGTGTCCACCCTCAGTCTCTATTCCATAGCCTCCTGTTTTACTGGGAAAAACAAATTTAACACAGCATACTCTCTGATGCACTGAATTTCTTTTTAATTTATTCTTTTAATAAAGTTGGAGTTGAAAATTTGGAGAAACAATGGTGAAACGTGTCCAAAATATCAAACCGTGGAGCAGAATGAGATGCTGAGATCCAGCTGTGAAATTCCACAATGGATCTCCTCTCAGAGATCTGACAGAGAGGAGCTGAGCTGTGCTACTTGCAGCTTCAAGTTAACTCTACACAGAAAGTTGGCACAAAAGGAAAAATGTCCCTTCTTCTTGCATATCTAGCATTTTCCCAGCAGGAACAGTGGCCAGTAGCCAGGTTTCAAAGAGAGCTATGATTGATGGGTGAATATGTAATTGGGAAAATATCTTGCTGCTTCCTCATGTCTAATTCCCACTGCTCTTGCAGACTGTATCCCAAAGCACTGCTGGGAATAAACAAATGAGTTTCCTTTCTTGGACGTGTTGATGCTTATGAGATGGACAGTTCAATGTGAAATCAGTTCATGCTTATTAAAGTGCTGATTTGTATACAGAAGTACATAAGAAGAGCTTCCCAAAAAATGAGAAGTAATAAAGGCTCATTGTTAATGGGTGAAAATATGCCTTCCAGTGATCAGATCTACTGTGGGTAGAGATCCAAATAAATTCTGTACAGTCCTTCCAGTGTCTCTAAATGTGAGTCTTTTTGGATTCCTCTTGTGGCTAACTCCACAGTGAAGTCACTAACATCCTCCACGCAGAAGGACAGTGGGGTATTTGAATAGTTTTTGCCAGTGACAGAAAGTCGTTGAGATTTTAGGGATAGTTTTCTTGCATTTTGCAGTTGTTTTTTGCATGTGGTTAAGACTTCTGTAAGGTTGGACAGTATTTTGTACATTGAGGTTTGGAAAAACTTACTCTGAATTGTAGGAGTGGATATTTTAGGACCGAAAGGGCTGCTTGCAATAAGTTGGTAAGTGCAGACTGCCTCTAACTTGAAAGAGTGCTTTTAGTGTGCATTTGCATGGGGCCTGTCCCACCTGAAGTCATCTGTGTGCTTCTTCTACAGGGGATGGCATCAGAACGAATGAGTGAAGCATCTGAACAGCTGAATGAGTGGTAAAAGATGTAAAATCACACACATGAAAGCTTTCTGGATGTTCATCTAAAATAATTTGTTTGGTATCTTTTGAGGGTGGTTGGTTGGTGGGTTCTCTCTTGCTAGAAGGGATGATCTCCCCCAAAGCATTACATCTTCCAATGCTTGAAATGAAATGTCAAGACCATATGAAAAAAAGAATAAATATACCAGTGGCAGGAAGGCTCTATTAAGGGTTCTCCCCCCGCCCCCATTCTGATTTCAGTGAGTATTCACTCTTCATGGCCATATTTTGGCCATGCAATTTCTTTTTAACCTTCAGACTCATTGAGTGCCAATGATTGGTTGTAAAGCAAAAAAATGTTCAGATACCCAGTGTTCTGCAGATGTTATCCATTGTAGGTGATGTTGTCTTGAGGTTAACTACAGAATAATAAAAAAAAACAACCTCGTAGAGAGACAGAGAGCTCTTGGGAGTGGTAATGCAGTACAGAGCCTTTCACCCTGAGGTCAGCAGGTCAAACCCATTCCAGATCAGGAGTGACCAGCAGTGATTATGTGTCTGCTTTTGGGTTTGCAGGGAGGATTTGCAGAGTGTTGCTTTTATTAGTGCTACTGGAAGGCCATTCATGCACCTAGATTACAAATCCTGCTGATGTGTGTGATTCTATCCAGATAAAATGGGAATGAATACTTGATAAATGTCCACAAATATGGTCTTATTTACAGTACAAAAATCATCAGCGTTGTAATCATTTGCCCTTTTGTGGGCCAGCAGAGTGGAAAGATCAAGGATGCATTTGACTGCAGTTATGAACTTTATTCTTTTACCTTTAGATGTGACCCCTGGGGTCAAACTCAGAACACTCATAGCTCCTGCCATAAAGCTAAGTCACTCTTCATGGGCATTTCCCTAGACATGTTTATCATCAGGAAGTGTCCAAGTATCTTAAATCAGTGCAAATTAAACTACACACAGATTGTAAGAGCAAATGCAATAAATCAATTAAAGGAGAAAAGCAAGACATAGCAATTAAAAAATGAAAAGCTGATAACATAAAAAATACTCATCAGTCTAAGTTTGTTAGGGACAGTGGTGACACACACACTCACCTTGCATAAGAAACATAGCTGCAGACAGTAGATAAGGCATGTGGAAGGAGTACTGCATGAAGTAAAAAAAAATCTAAGCTTCTTTTCCTCTGCCATAAATCATAGTGCATGGGGATTTTTCCCAAGGGAAGGTAAAAGATTGATTTTTGCACAGTGTAGGGCTGCATATATTAGCTTCTGATTTTCAAGGAAACAGCACCGTTTCTGAATTACGTGACATGCATTAGTTGAAACTGTTGTCAGTTTCAACATGTGCAGCAATACCTAAACCTACTCTATCTTGTGACCCTGTTCTCTTCTCTCATGCTCCATCCCTTCTCCCTGATCACTGCTTTTCAAGGAATTTCTCCTAAGCAGCTTCTGTTCTTGCTTTTCAACTGGAATCTGAGGTTGTGAAAGATACTATATTCTCTGAGGTGGCAGATGAATGAAATCCATCCCCACTCTGGCACAGATTTAGAAGACCAAATGTTTTGGCCTTATTGAGTATATCCACACCCTACGAAGCAACACTATATAGGTGTACTGAGTACGGCACTGGTGTTCTAATAAGCAATGTGATTGGATAAGGCTATTTAATCCATCCAGAAGCTAAGCATAACCTTGACTTTGCATCACAGCAAAATCTGGTTTTGGGGATTGTGCATTGCTCATTATGTACAGTAAGCAATGCAGAGGGATGAGGGAGAAATTAGTATGGGAGAAGAAAAAGTAAAAAGTAATAAATGTAGAGGTGAGGATGTTTTAGGAAGAGAAGTGGGACTGCCAGAGCATAGAGGATGTGAAAATCTTTGGACAGGGGAATCTGTTGGACTTTCTGCCATAAAACTGGTGGTGTTGATAAGCCACATTGTACCATCAGTTCCCCCTTTGGAAATATTACTATGGGGGCTCAGAACTGTAGCAATGTTGTTGGCTTCAAAACAACTTCTATGTCAGTGTTTGTGAGCTCTTGCTATAGCACATCTTGTCCAAATACTGAGCACAAACTTTCACGTTTTATAACAGAAGAATGGTGAAGGAATTGCTTTCTAAAGTAATTTTCATTGGAAAGTGAACAGAAACCTCTCAAGGGTTAAAGTAACACTTGAAGTCAGTGATGCTCTAATAGTAGGAGCCTTGAGTCTATGCCTAAAGCACCTGCCTTTATTAATTATTATAATTTATCACATCTATGAGGACAATCTCAACAGGCAAACTGCTTGTTTGGGGTACAGACTGATATGACTAATGGAAATCTCCAACCTAACTGGTAGAACTCTCCCAAGTTAATTTCATCCACTTCTCCACCTTTGCATAAACCCCACTTTAAGCCAAGCTTCACTATCATTTGCAGTTTGCATGAGGCAATGGTTTGAAACCTTAAGGGACTATCAGGTGGTTTCCATTGCAGTTGGATTTCTCTGAATCCCCATCAGCTGGGAGCTGCCTGTGCCATTGAGATGACATTAAAAATAGTGTTTAATGCTAATCTATTTTCTTAGCTGATATGAAGTAAACTGGGGTTCTTCAAATCTATTTTCTCCTTCCAGATTAGTGGATCAGTCTCTGCCACAAAACTTGGCAGCATTCAGTGTGCAGGCATGGAAGAGCCTGGCATCCAACATTTAGTCTGACATTTCTCTCTTCTTGCTTCCTGATCCACCCAACTTACAGCTCTGCTGAATCAGCCATGTGAAAGCTGCCCCTTCTCTCAGGCTCTGCAAGCCAGTGCTGCCTCTTAAATTCTAACAGGACGAAGTGGATATGCTCATGTGGCCATTTTGCTTCTCTAGCCTCAGCTTTGCTTACCCTCCCTCCTCCTGCTGCGGGACAGCCAGCTGTTTAAAGAGCTTTTTAAATCATGAGTTAAAGAAACACAGACAAGGTAGAAACAAGATTACGAGGTCACAGAGGTGAAGGGAATTGACCCCATGTGAGAAGGAAGGAAATGTGAGTGCAGAGTAGATGGGGCTGGTGCTCTGGACTGGTGACCCTGCCTCATAAGCTGTCTGACACGAGGCTGCCAAGGAACATTCCATTGCAGCCAATTTCACTTCCCAGCTCCTGGGTGCCAGCACTGTGAAGACTTAGATGTTTGCTTACCCCACGTTACTCAACCCCTAGGTTCCCTGCTTTCTCATAGAGGGCCCCTATGAACTCTAGTAAATGTGGGAAGCAAAATCTTTGTGAGATCTGCTTCTTTGTGACTGTTTACTGTAATAGGTGTGTTTTTGCTTAGAACTGGATCTGCACTGTGTGGTAATGATTGTGTTTTGTTGTGTGGTGTTTGGTTTTTTCCTGTGAGGCTTGGAAACAGAGCAAGAAATATTTGAATACTCTTCAGCAGGAAAACCTGATCTGCTTGGGTGAAAAATCCCAGGAAAACATTTCTGTTTACACAAAAGGGGGGCAAAGGTAAGCCTTAATTTGTGTCTCAGCTAGTGATGAAATGCATCTGAACTGAAAATTACATGTGAAGTGATGACTAGCTGCTGTGGTGACTTTCTCCACAGTAGCAAATTCTTCCCTAACTACCCTTTGGATTAAACTCTTCACAAGGATAAAAATTTAATTTAGGAGAACTGCAGTCCTCCAAGAAATTGAACTCATATTTTCCTTTGAAGCTTCAGGAGTTCTGCAGAAAGAAGTCCCTCTGAGCCTGGCATGGAGAAGATATCATTAGAGAGAGGAAAATTAGTAGGAATGCCACAATAAAACTACATTGCATAGAGATAAACCTCTGCCATGTCTGTTCAAAGGCTCGTCCCCTATCCTAGAACTCTTTAAAAGAGAAGATATTCAATTAAATGAAGATTATTGCCATTATTCCCATTCTGCACTGCTCTTCCCATTCTGATTACACTAATCTTGCTTCAGAAGGGGGATAAAGAAATTAATGCTTGATATAATATAAGAGAGGAAATCTTGTGTAGCTGAGGGCAGGGTGACCTGATGAGTTCCTTCCCCCACCCTATAAATATTTTATGGTTGAAGGGAGCTAAGTCTTGGGTGGATCCCAAAGATGCAAATGGCAAACAGTCCCCCAGCTCCTCAAGCTGGGCCCTTGAGAGTCTTTCGTTTTTGAAAAACGTCAGAACTTGTTTAGCAGTTGAAGGCTTTGAGAGGTGTGTAGCTGTTTGTGGTGAATTTCTCTGGACAACCTGAGATCTCTACTACTTAATTTCTGTTCATGAATGGGCACAGCTGGTATCTACTGAATGTATTTCAAGACTAAACTATTTTGCTGATACAGATGTCCTTTTAAAACCTCTCCAGTTATTTAAAAGACTTCTTAGCTGTGAAGTTGAGCAAGGCAATACTATATCCTTCTCTCCTGCTCTAGTTTATCTTCAAGTGACAGCTCCATTCCTCCTCACTGCATATTGGTAAACATCTTCTTCTTTACAAGAAAACTGTCTGAGATGGCTCTTTTTGTGTCTTTGGATGACCAGCTCTCCATCTTTCCACATTTTCCCCCCCAAAAAATTATTTTAAAGTTTGAGTTGTTGTTTCTCTGAGCTATGCTACATTGAGGGACAGGACTTTTGAGCTTGTAAGGATTTTCCAATCTTTTCCTCTCTCCACAAATATTAATCTAAATTGGACCAAAACCTATTCTCTGTTTAATTCTTAATAAGCCAGAAGTTCCTCAGACCCTACAAATGCCCTGGGAAATTATCCTCTCTTTAGTGTCTGTGCAAATGGCAGCAGCAATACTGAGAGAAGTAAAATTTTACAGAGCAGCTTCTTTGGGACTTTCCTGATCCCTTGTCTGAAGGACAGACCCATTAACAGAAAGGCTACAGCTGAGGATAAGCACATTGAAGGTCTCCAGCCTCTGCAGAGACCCCCAGGAATCTGGGCAGATTTCCATTGGAAGCTTGCCTTGGAATCAATAAAATTTCATTAAACCAGTGCTGTGCCAAATGTAGCATATAAGGCTCAATGAAAAAAATTCTGCTGGCTCTCATAGTTTTCCCAGTACAATTCCCTGGCCCATACTTTCTATTTCTGCTGCCTCCTTCCCCCTCATAGTAAAATTAGCTATTGCAGACAACAGCTGTGAACAAAAGTACAACTAAACTATTAACCAAAGCAAAGTAATCCATGAATAACTCTGAAAAATTTATGGGTGAGACAGATTTTACCATAGTTGACACTTTTCTGTACTCCTTTTTTTTAGGAAAAGTCAGCCTATGATAGTTTTCTGTTTCTGACTTATAGTGCTAGAAGTGGTTGTGGAATATGCTGTCTTGAAAGTATGTCTTCTGCTTTGGGAGATCCCAGCAGAATCCTTACTTGTGTCAGCAACCTTAGACAAACCAGTGAAGCCACAAATACTAATAGCAGAAATGCAGTTATAGAAGGATGGAAAAGATATGAGAAGAGCCTTATTGTTCTAAATCAAAAGAACATTCTTTACAAACAGGAAAGAAAGGGTTGGTTCTTCTCTGAAATATTTTCCCAGAATACATGACTTGTTCTATAAGCTATCTGAACTTTCTCTGTTATTAACTATATGGAATAACTGCTTTACAACAACCACAACATCAAAACCCCTTACAAGATCCCACGACTGGAAGCTGCAGCTTATCAACTTCAGTCTAAAAATAAAGTGCAGAACATCAGTTTTGCAGGTAATTGCAGAACTGGAATAATATATCTGAGAGCACTTGGAATTGTCTCTAGTTTGGTGTCTGGATGTTAGGATTTGGGTCTTGTGATGGTTTTTTCTTTCAATTCAGATAGAAAGTGTAATTGTAGTGCAAGAATTCTTGAATGACATGGATTTTTATTTGGCTAGTTCTTTGTAGGAGGGGCAGATTAGAACAGTCTCTTTTAAATTAAAGATTTAAAGTCAATGAAAACTTTGCAGCACCCATGTTATACAAGCTGTTTCATGCTTATATATGCTAAAGCCCTGGGGAAATCCAGTTCTAACGTTTCCCCGCCTATTTACTGAGAGAAGCATCACAATCACACCGTGAAAGGTGTACAGGGATAAAATAATAAAGAAGATATAAGGCATAAAAAGAAGCTGTAATTACTTTTCCTCTAAGTTTAACTGAATGAAAGTAGTGGATCATCTTATTTTTACTAGTAGATTTTTTACAAATAAACTGAGAATATTTCTCTTTAGATTTGTGGCTCCAACAGCTGCAGCTGAAACCAGCAATCAGCAAAGCCCCTTGTTTTTATTGGAGCTGAAGTGGCTTGTTGAAAATGGATTGGATTACGGGGATCAATCAGCAGCAGGTCGAGGATGCAGAGGGAACTCTGCCAATGCAGCGGGCTGCCAGCAGCAGTGAAAATCCTTGGGCTAGTGGCAAGTCCTAATGTACTGGAAAATCCATTGTTTTATAAAGAGCTTTGGAGATAGGAAGTATATCGAGTTGCAGAAGAATGCAAAAATAACAATAATTCTCTCCAAAGTTCCTTTTGTTCCTTTGCAGGCTGGAAGGAAAACAAACTCCATGGAGATGCTGCCTGAGTGTAAGTCTAGCCAGTGCCAAGAGATGATCAGAAATAGGACAGATGCTAAAGCATGATCTTCCCTGAGTCATAATTTAGGAAATAGAATATTTCTAAATTTCAATAGTTGTCACATTAGAAATTTGCAAGCTGCCTTATGGTTCTGTCCTGTACCATTCTGGATTCTTCCAGAATGGTGATGATTGGTGTTGCTTTCCATTAAACGAGCTGAATAATCTTGTCATTGTACTGGAGACATTCAGTTCACAAAGTATTAAGCCTTGATTAATTGGGGTGAGCTGATATCCTTTTGTGTCCCCAGTTACACAGCAAATTCATTACACAACTTTCCGGGAATTTTACTAAATAGACTAAAATCAGACTAATTAATAACTTATGCATTCAATTCATTTGTACTTTAGTGATGGTTCTCTGTCACTTTTGAATCAGCCCTCTCATACGGCTGGAGCTGTCTTGTAGCTGTCTGAAGTCTGAAACCACAGATGGAAGAGAAATGGTTGTGAATCCTGCCTGGCCTTGTTGACACAGGAATCAGATTTTCTAGATGAAAGACAGGCATTTGGTGACCTACACTCATGAGTATTTGGGAATATCGACCTCCAGCTGGATGCTGAATAGAACAGTAGTTCGCAATTCCAAGAAATGTTTGCAGCATGTGGCTTGTTCTCTTGAACTCTTAGTCACATGGTGAGGTAACACAGATGTTTTCCTCAAATATCATTATTAAAAACAGGTAGCTCTGATAGAAGCACAGAGGAGGAATGGATCTATCTGATGACAACATCTATTCCTGTGTCAATGGCAGGATATGGTTCCCATGAGACCATGTGTCAGATATCAAACTGATACTGTGCTTGAATTTAGCCAAATGTCTGGCATGAAAGGATTAGAAAATCCACTTCATGAGCACAGTTTATAACAATAATAAAAGTTCTCCAAGCTTGGAAGGCTAGTGAAAATCCACATAAAAATCCAAGAAAACCTGAACAGTGGAAAAACTGAGGCATTAGAATATTCCCCCTCTTTCTGCATTGGGCTCTGGTACTCTTGGTGGGACTGACTATTAAGTGTTGAAGAACTACAGTTCCCTTGGACGAATGTTCTCCTAATCTGCTTGCAAGAGACCATATTTTACATAGTAATATCAGGCAGGGAAGAGAAGGTTTCAGAGATTTGTTAATTCTGGTTTGAAATAGCAAACTCTTTGTGGAAGAGTTTGGAAAGTAAGGGTTTTTTAGGGACAAATGGGAGTATTTACTTCAGTATTTCATTTTAGTTCTGACTCTTAAAACTTTTTAGGATGTAAGATTTTAAAAATGTCAAAAAAATGGTACTTTGAAAGGAAGATGTGTAAAGTTTGTTTCTCAGTCTTGAAGGCTTCCAAACATATCCCTCTCCAGAATAAAGGGCCAGCAGAATAGAAGACAGTTTTTAGTTCTTTGCCTTACTTTTTTCCTATAACTTTGCTGTTTTTTATGCTGTATTTAGGACATAGATGTTTGATGATTTGGGAAAGGAGTGGCTATTTCTAGTTGCTCAGAGGAATGCCTGAAACACTTTTAAACATTTTTGGACAGTAAGATAATATACTGTAGTTCAGAGATCTTGGAATATAAGGTTTAGAGCAGAGGGGATTTTTTCTGTTTCATGTGATGTCAGTTTTCCAAGGTTGTGATATCAGTGTCTCTCCCAAAGTACAAAAGGTACACAAGTAAGAGGACTATGTTCTGTTGCTTGTTAAGCTGAGGATAACTAGAAAATTGTTCTTTTCCAAAGATTTGTCATAATGCTGCCAGAAAGAAGGGCATTGTAAGGGATCTGTATCCCTGATTTGGAGGACTGTCTCTCATACCGTATTTCATCTGAACTGCTTTCTCATCCCAAGTGCTCAGGGACATTTTCTGGAAGGAGGCTCACTTCCCAACAGTGAAATACTTCACATACCCTCCTATGATAACAGGCACAAGCAGTGAACCATGCCCACTTCTCGGACTGACTGTTCATTTATTTTTCACATTCATAGTACATTGTGGGCATCTCTGGCTCTCAGAGAATACACCAGGACCTCCCAGGTCAAAGCAAAAATCCCTGCTACTTGAGCTGGCAAAAGTGCTAATTTGTTATCCTTAGGAAAAGGGTCAGGAATACAAAGCATATTCAATTTTAGGCCCTGAGTGAGCCATCTGTAAGGATGCAGGTAAACAGCCAAACCCTGTTTACACCTTCAGATGCAAAAGCATCATGTACCTGTATCCAATTCAGAAAGCTGTAACCAGTTTATGCGGATTTCATCAGTTAATATTCCCTTTGCATTTCAGGCCTTGATAGCTGAACAGCAGAATGATTTAGCCATCCTTCTGCAAGAGTCTGTGCAAATGTAAAGTAATACATATACAGATTATTTTAATTTTGCAAACAAAGACCACTCTATGTTGAAAGATTGAATTCGTGCAGCAAGACTTCAAATAGAAACACAGTTTGCCTATGTGTGGTAGGATGAATAGCATTTTAAGTGACTCTTCAATGGCTCCCATGACATCTTCTTAAACAATCAGAGGCACAATAAACCGGTGATTTAGATCAAGAAGCTTTTTGATGGAGAAATAGATCAATGGAATTTAATGGAAAAAGTCACTAATTTTTACTCCAGAGTAAACACTGATGATGTGACTGGAATCTTGATAATTCCTAGGTTAGATTCTCAAGCATCTGACATATTCTCATGCAAGATATTCATCTTTGCTCTGACAAGGATCTTCCTTTCTGCATTTCCCCATCTCTCCTAGGAATCAGGTTTGACTAGCAGAAATCTACCTAACTTGCATTTCAATATTTATCTTGCTCCAAAGCAAGACTCAGCTTTCTTTACAGTAGTCAATTAATAAAACATGCTTACCAGGGCCTTTGCCAAACAATAAAGACCCTGGAGATTTCATGATGGTGAAGACTTTGTGCAATACTTCGGGATCTGCCCACATTTCTCCATATCCTTCCTTAGGTGATGGAAGCCTCTGAGTTTTCTAAGAGAACAAAAATAAATAGAATACAACTATGGTTATGTCTTTGTACTACTCTCTACTTGGTCCTCTTGCAATTTATCTTGCCAGCTCTCCAAAGCTCCTGAGGCTTTTCCCTTGATCTACACAAGCTCTGGGGATTTCCTGAGGCTGTTTAGGTCTCATCACATGGTGGAGTGCACCACCTGTGTTACACCAGCAGGATGTAAATCCCTTGTGCTCCTCCCTGGACAACAATGTTCTTTGCAGCTACTTTGAACAGTAAACCAGGAACAACACGGGCAAAGTGTAAATAGCCTCACCTGGCTGCCTGTGCCAAATGTGACTTGTGCATCTGCCATGTAGGTGCACTTGGGGCTTCTCTGAGCCTGAGACTCCTCCATCCCCATCCTGTGCTCCTCTTAGCACCAATGAGGCAGTCACTCACTTTGGGATCACCTCCTTGCAGCACAGCTATATGCCAGATGTGAGGAGATCCTCGTGTCCCAGTGGACATGGTGCTGCACTTCTTGAAAAAGTTTCTGGAGGGGAGAACAACCTCTGCTGTTTACCCTTTGAGGCTTAACAGATGTATCAAACAACCTATTTATGATTTTAGGAGTTCAGCCTAGCATGAATTTGGCTGCTGAATTTCTGTAGAAGCCATGAAAAAGCACACAGGGAATCTGCTTGTTGCTCCGGATCTGGATGATATTCCACATCTGTAGAGAACTCAGAGACCCCATGTCCTTAACAGGATTTACTACATGACGGGCTGAAACATGAGGAAAGTCAATTGTCTGTGTCTGCCCTGCAAGGCTGAAGGAGCACCCAGGAGGGGTAATAAATGTGCTCAGCTGTGTCTGTGTGCTCTCCCTTGCTGGTCTGGCTGCAGCATGGGCTCAGTGCAGCCACAGCTGTGTGAAAGCTGCTGGGCCTGGGCTGGCTCCTTTGAGCCTGGCCTAAGGTGATTCTGGAGAGTGTGCCACTCAGGCTTTGTCCTGGTGAGAACTGATTTGAGTCTGTCTTTGTGGATCCTGGATGCATTTCCATGTGTGTCACATGGAGGGTGTGAAGAGGTTTTAATATTTCTTTATGGGGAAGCCTGTTCTGTTCATCGGGGATACCCTGGACATTGTCGGTATTATGAGAAAGCTGAGGTCTCCACAGCCTACGGGAATCCTCAGAAGTGCAGCCACAGGCAATTTGTACTGATAACTGTTTGGAAATCTTGTGCAGAAAGATAGAGCTGATAACTGGAAGCTGGAGAAGCTGGAAAATGGCATTGCAGCACAGAAGAGTTGGGAGAGAACTGAACTTAGAGTTCAATAATAAATTTCAGGTAGAAAGGCCATGCGTACAGCCAGGCAGCAGCTGAGAAGCATTTGGTAAATTGCTTCTATTTTATGGCATGAAAATCAAGCTAGGGACAGAGAAAGAATAAAACTGCATCTGGTTAAGTCCTTTGCCATTTTTTCCCTTGAAAAATTAAAAACATTGAGTTAATAAAGTCAGTTGGGATGGTCACACAGGAGGTGAGGATCTGAGGGGTTCAGTTTACAGTCCCTACCCTAAACTGAGCATCTCCAGCAGGAATGACAACGCTTTTGTTGCTGTTCCCTGCAAATGAGCTTTGCTGATTCCTTTTCACTCAGCTGCTAAGGGACTTCTGAGGTTCCAGGATTTTACACTTTAAGATGTATGTTTTAACTCTTTGCCCATATAAAGAACAAATCTGGATGGAAAGAAAAACATTGCAATCTCTTATTTGCTTTGTTAATTGTTTCAGATGGCCAGTGGAGAACTGATGTGCAGGGAGAACCAATCTAAATCACTTTTATGAGCAGAGATAGTCAGTAGGGAATTCTGGTTTTACTGAGCTGCAGTTGGATATTTGGTATCAGGCTTCCTAAATGGGCTTAATCTCAAGATTATAGTTCTCTGTGGAGCCACTGGGGTCACTTTGTAATTACCCAGCTTTCCACACTTCAGGTTATGAGAAGGACGTGTACAGGAACAGCATTCTTGTACACATTTTCTTATAGAAGGGACCTTTCCAGCAATGGAGGAGGTGCTAGTTTGCAAGGACTGGGCTGAGGAAGGAAGACCAAAGCACACACATGCATTCATTTTAATGGGAAGAGGGACATGCACTCTCAAGTTGTGTTTTTTATGGATGTATCTCTGTGATCTGGTTGGTTTAATTACAACAGTGGCTTCCTCATTTAAAACCATCAGTGCAAAGCCATGGACAGGAGGGATAGAGCACAGCAAATATTTAGCTGACTGTGATCTACTAGCCTCAAAATTCATCCCTGGGAAAGGATGTCAGCAAGTTAGACTGCAACCAGAAGGAACATCCAGGCACCTGCCTTGCAATCTAGCTTTATTTTTGTGGTTTAGAAACTTTGCTGCATCCTGAAATAGTGCTACTGGCTGCTAAAAAGGCAGCATACTGGTCCAAAGGATCTGTTTGGTAACTCAGTGGAGGGAGTTGTGTCTTCTGTATTTGGCCTCCGTAAGATTTTCTGGCAGACTTTGGTGGTTGTTTTCTTTTTGTGACAGACAGCATATATGAGTATGTTGCTGTTTGTTTAACAGGAAGAAGAATAAAAAAATCCTCGGTTAATGTAATTGTAGTTTTTTTCTAAGTAAAACTTTTCTGTTGTTGACTCTGAATACTTATGAATTACATTTGTTGGACTTGAATAGAAAAATTCATATGGATGAAAACTGATGTGTGAGATGGATTAAATACATTGTTCAATGTAAGACTTTTCAACAAAGCTAAAAACGCAGTTAGCACTCTCTTGTCACCTATGTGAATATGTAATATTTAGGTAGTATATATAATATAGTGAAATATATTGATAGAACCTTATTTGTTAACATATATATACAAAAATATTACATGTGTTAAAAATATACGTATTTACATGGTTAGGTAAATCAAAATGTTAACTGCATGGTTTAGTGCTGTGTGAAGAGTGCCCTCCAAGTAGATAGAACTTCAGACTCCCTGGGAGCCTGTAACTGCAAGGCTTTCTCTGCTGTTACACTGCTGGTGTTACTATACTTGTGATGAGCCATCTGTGTTTTTGGAGTGATGGTTTCTGGGTCTTATCCGTACTGGTGTGCGGATAGTATATTCCCACTGAGTTGTGGAGGAGCTCCATAGAAGGCTGTTAAAATGGTGGTTAAAAGGCAACCTCCCCAGTAAGTCTGTAAACCAAGAACTGAGGGGCAGTGCAAGGGAAAAGATCACTCTATACGTGCCCTATTCCACTCTTCACTAAACATCCATTGCTGACTCCTGCCAGATGCAGATCTTGTGCTGGAAGGACTTCTGGTTTGACCCAGTATGGTTATCTCTGTGTTCTGCTGCAGTCTATGAAGAGCATGGTTACAAGTGAGGTAGTGTTGTTCCTAAACAGTTCTCAGAATGACAGAACTGTCAGCAATTTTTAGAGGAAAATTTTTACAGAAACCTTTTGAGTTTTGCTCTGTTTTGGAAGAAAATTAGACCCCAGGTCAGTCTGTGAGGTCACTCAATCACTCAGCACTTGGATGCAGATAGCCTTCCAGAACACCTTGCGAAAAGCACCAGCAGAAAGCTGGCTATTCGTTTGTGTTTCACACCTCTTTAATTACCCACCTGTGCTCCCTTTATTATCAAAGCTTGAATAGGATCGCTCATAAAACGGAGGCCGAAAGGAAATTGCTGGTTTGCTCAGATTGCATCAGCAGCGTGAAATGAAATGACATAATATTGGAACACTCTGCCCCTTTCATTTTCATTTTCATTTTCCTTTGTCCCTTCCATGCCACTATGAATCCTGCCCACCCAACACCTATGGTACACTAGCAGCCCATGCCTATTGCTTTTTCCTAGTCCAACACCTAGAGTTCGAACAAATCACCGTTTCAGTCCCATGAGTTACTGGAAAACTAGTGCCGTATCTCTTCACCTATAAGAAACTGTCCACATAACCATTGTCAGGCAAGCTGCTCTATGGGAGGGATTTGAACATACTGACAGCTTGGATTAGAAGGTGTGTGCAATATCCAATCTGTCCTGGTAAGGAGCAACTTAATTGTTACCAGATTATTTCTAGAAGTGGAAGAGTTTGTAAGACATGTAGAGTTTCTAAGCAGTGTATGTAACCTGGGTGTGTGCAGTCCTCTCCTATATGGCTTCTTGCATTGCAAAACCTGATGCAGTTGTGTAACACGAGCATCTGACCGTAACCCCCCCACTCCCATCTCCCTGGGCCGCTGGGGGGGATGGAGGTAGATCTTAGAAAGAGGGAGGGGTGGGGGGAAAAGGTATCTGTAAGATCTATCGAACTTCTCACTCTTAAGCTCTGATTTTGATAATATTAAATTCTTAAGATCCCCAATTGGGGCCCGTTTGGCCTGTGAAATAATCGGTGAAGAGTTTCTTATGGTACTTATCTCAAAGTTGTGAAACCTTGTGATTTTTTTTCTCTCTCCTCTGTCCATTTGCAGGGAGGGGAGTGAGAGAGCTGACTGTAGTGGGTCCTTGGCACTCAGCCAGGGTCAAACCACTACAAACCTATTTTTTTATTCTTCAACATCTGTGCTAAATTTGGTTGGGAGAAGCAGATAGACTTAAACATTATTGGCAAATATTGTCATGTATTTCATGTCAGGATCAGAGACACATTAAGGACAGACTCACAAGATTAATTTCCTTTCAAAACCAACCTAGAAGTAAAACCGTCTGACATTTTTGTTGGCTTTTCCTTTGCCCAGGTCCTCTTCTGAAGGTGGTGTTTCAGTGATTCCATGTTAGTTTGGAAGTGCAGTCAGTGATGCCTTTTTATTTCCTGACCTCAGTTTTCACCAAGGTGAGCTTCTAGTTCTGTGTGGGCTGCATGTTGACTGCTCACTTGACCCACCTCACTCAGACCCTTTTATCATCCTGTTTCTCTTCTTCATACTAATAGCAGAGCATGTATGGTTTCTGTGTGTTTGAGAGAAGAAGACACAAAAGATACAAGATACATAAAAATGCCTTTTTTAGTATTTCTTTATCCATGCCTCTGCCAAACATAATGCAGTAGAAACAACAGCATGATCTCACCATCTGTGTCTAGGATAGCACAGAAACAGCTACCTTTAGGGTGTAATAGTTGTTCATTAATCTGGGTTCGGGTGTTAAATGGAGGTTTTTTCTTTCAAAAATAAAAAAAAAAACCAAGAAGAAAAAACAACCCATGCTTTATTGGCACAGTAAGTGATGAGCTTGAAGCTAATCTGTGGCAGAGACATAAGGTTCTTGTGCACTTTGTTTTTCACTCCTGGGTTTCTTGTCCAGACTGCTGCATCTGGTAGTAGGTCAGTGAGGGAACATAGAAGTTCAGGCTGTGTCTTCACTTGAAGAAAACACAATGTTCCTCTTTGGGACCCACTGTCACAAGGCACCTGGCCTGAGGTGAAAACCTAATGGAAGCAAGTTGGTTGTGTGAACAAGTGCGAGCAGGCCACAAAAAGGTTATGGGGAGAAGCCAGTGTTTACCTCTTGCCACATATTTTTATGACTGCAACTCCATCTTCTCTGGCTTTGTCATTTTACTTCCTATACCATTGACTCAAAAAGACATATGACTCTTCCCTCTGTGGCTGTGAGAAAACACTCGTGCAACATAAATCTTTACAATTCTTCTCTTTGCTATTGCTTTTACTGTTGGTAAAGCCAATGCTTTTCCCTCTCAGCTGAGGTCCTCACAAAATTACCTGAGGCACAACCTAAGCAGAAAATGGTGACTGTTTTCCAGCACAATGACATAAATGCCAAATTGCATCTGTCTAGGTGGCAGCAGATCCCAAAGAGGTCAGCTCTCGTGATTTTTAGCTGTATGGCTGAACAGATTCTTTGCACCTGGTTTATTCATTGAGCATCTTTCAGTCCCTGCTATGAACAGTTCAGCTTGATGATCTTAAAGGCCTTTTCTAACTTAAATGATTCTATGATTTTATGAAGGGAAGAACATGGGGTCTGGCAAACTGTGAAGGACAAAGCTCTGATAATGGAGGGTAGAGATAAGAATCTGACTCTGTACAGGTTTTGGCAGGTTTGTGTCATTTTATCCATGCAGGGCAAAAGAAGAAAATCACAAAGAGGACATGCAGAAACAGGGAAAAACTGTTTTCTTTCTCAGACTCTTCCTGTACTATTCTTTTTGTCCATTTTAGCCTCCCACTTTCATGAAACAAAAATGATGGAAACAGATAAGAAGTGATTTCAATTGAGGCTGATTCTTTCTTTACCTTAA
Organism: Calyptomena viridis; assembly: GCA_013390005.1. Classification (NCBI taxonomy): domain Eukaryota; kingdom Metazoa; phylum Chordata; class Aves; order Passeriformes; family Eurylaimidae; genus Calyptomena; species Calyptomena viridis. The sequence continues at coordinate 332,103 of WEIV01027613.1, read as the reverse complement.
AAAGGAATCCAGGAAGCTCTCCACAGCTTTCTTTCTCTCTTTGAAGTGTTGACTTATCATCCTCCTGCCATTAAAATATAATGGGTTAGCAGTGGGTGTGCTGGGATTTGACACCCAGTGGGAACCGCACCTAATCCTACATCATCACCTGATCCAGCTTGGCTTATTTTTGCAAGACACTGACCCCATCTTCACCATTCAAAGCAGAAGAGGGGGAGAACCAGAGAATTATTGTAGAGGACTTAGTCTGAGCCAGCCAGTCTCCACATAGGTGTAACAGAAGACAGTTTCAAATGTGGCCACATAAGCAGGCGCCTGAAGGAGGGACAGCCTGCAGACCCTCCATGAGGAGGAGAGAGGGAGGGGGGATTTTATCAGGTGTTTGGGTGCATTTGATCACAGGGGACTCCGGATATGCCCTTATCTTCCCAACACAGTGGGATGTGGTGACTCACTAGTCACTTAGTGGAGTGGAAACAACTTATGGGTCATGACAACAAACAAACAAGGATGGGAGCCGGAGAGACAGAAGACATCTGCTCCAACACCACTGGCCTTATCTCTGTCAGTGGACTGCCTGAGGAGCACTTTGAGTCTGGCCATGTCAGCCCTGTACACAGCAGAGGTTTGGCAGAGCTCCCATGGAGCTGCAGGTGTGGGAGGGGAGGATGTGGGGGGGAAATGGACTTTATGCTTTCATGAATGGCTGTGGTTTCCTTAGGAGGCAGACAGTAGTTACTGCCTCTACAAACCTATTTCCCAAAGGCAGTGTCTCAAATGATCTTGTCTGATTGCTTTTACATCTGAGCCATGAACAATACCTGAGCAGGGATTGGTTTTGGTCTTCTCTATCTTCACCAGTGAAAAGACAACATGAACTGGGGTTGTCATGCCATGTGCGGATGCAGTCTGTGTGTGTCTTTTCTGGCACACCAAAACTAACCATAATACAGTGCTCATAAAGAGCAGTCCAGTAAGCTTATCCTGCAGAAAAGAAGGCTGCTCCTTCTTTTTACCTGGTGGACAATGTGTTTTACAGCCCCATCTAGGGGAAAAAAATCCCAAATATTACACAGGAGATAATCTGCACCGGAACACATCTGCTTCACTGCCCCTGACCTGCTGGCTGCCTTGTCACATCATTCAGATGCTTGCTCTGGTGGCTGCAAAAGGCTCAGATAGGGCTGGAACTGCAGTTGTTCTGTGGAGCTGCCAGAGTAAGAATGAAGATACGAGGATTTTTTGGCTGTTTTCCCTTCTTCTCTTCTCCTGCTTTTGCTTAATTTTGCTTGCCTAGCCCTGAATGTTTGGGAAAGTTTTTTTCCAGCTAAAATGGAATTAATTCATCTGAGCTGTAGGTTAATAGCTCCAGTCATTGCAGTCACCCGTCACTACTTGTTCGCAGATGTGAAAGTAAGGGCAGAGGCAGGTAATTGCAGGTGTTTGGCATACCTGGGCTTTTCCCAGGCCTGTTTCTTCTCTCTTCTTTTCTTGCTGTGTCCAGTAAAAACCAAAGCTGTCCTGTTCACTCAACACAGCCTCGATTTTATGGTTATGAAAACAGCAGCAGGCAGAAGGTTTCCAAGAAGAGCACCATCGCGTACACGCCTGTCTTGTGTGTGAGATGATCTGTGATGATTTTGGCTTCTGACAGTGTTTGTCTGCAGTTGCAGAGATCAAAGTCCATTAAGAAACTGTACCTAAATACACAAAACTGACTGGTAAGTAACACCAACACCTCATGAAATCAAAGTAAAATGTTTTGGTCCTTCGTTTTTTTGTTGAACTTGTCATTTCAAAGTCAAAGTAATAAAACCAGAAGACAAAACATAATGTATACTTTGGGCTGGATAGTAAGACTTGGTAAAAAAGTGTAACTGAATTGAGGGAAGAAATTCCAAGTTGCATTGTCTCTGCTCACCTCAGTGTCTGGAACACAACAACAAGCTCCTCTTTACCTTTTTTTTTCCAAAGTTGAGAAGAACTCAAGTCTAAGTATAGCAACTTAAGCACATCAACAACCAGAACTGAGCTGCAAAATCAGATCCAAACACCATTTCTGTCAGGCTCTTTGCTATTTTTATCTCTTTTGATGGTTTTAGCGAAGTTCTTGACACCTACAGGTTGTTTCTTAGTTTAGTTGTGCATTCTCTCCAGCTAGTTGATCAAAGTTTTCTAAATGGAAGACTGGCTACAAGTGACCATGACATTTTGTAACAAGATTTTACCAAGGAACCATTTATGCTAAGGACTTTAAAGTTTTCAGGAACTATTAGTTTTTACACAAATAATGATGTATCTCCTGATAACTTCAGCTAACATGACATGATGAATGATAGGGAACTGAAATCATCAAGGAAGTAAATCTATTATGGAGTCAAACCAGTAATTTTTTCACTTGAGTTTTGGTCCAGCTACAGAGAAAGTTTTGTTCTGGTGGTTGGGGTTTTTTGAGTCCCATACAGTCTTCAAAGTAAGAGTGTAGGTTCAGTCCTGGGTTTGAAAAGAAATAACAGTTCAAATCAGTTTTCAATTTGGTTTTGGGTTTGATTCAAAGCTGTCAAGTATATTCACAGAGTGATTAAAAAGGTTCCAACAGTTCTGGCCATGAGGAAGCTAAGGCAAACCTAGAGGACGTGCAGATCTGGACAAGTACTCTTGTTATGAGCTAAATTTTTCTGTTACCTAAATGTTCTTACAGACCAAAGCCCCATTGTTTTAGGTGGGGCAAGAAACAGGTAGTAAGAAATTACCCTGGCCTAAAAAGTCTTCCTGTCTATAGACACAAAGCTGGTGCAAGATGAGAAAAAAGAAGCGATATTGTCTTTCTCAATGAGGAACTGAGGTATGGAGAGGTGAAGTGACTTGGCAAAGGCAGTGCAGGAAGGCTGTAGCAGAGCTGGGAGGTGCAGCCCCTCGCCACAGCCACAAACTGTCCTTCCTGCCTCCCCCTCTGTGGGTGCTCAGCCAGCTTGGATGGCACCCATTCAGAGCTCCATAAAATAAGACAGAACAGTGACCCAAGTGGCTGGGGAAAGAGGGGAGAAAGAAGCCCCGTTTATTTTTCTTTCTGCTACTTTATCTCACTTCAATGGGAGCAGCTGAAAATGTCGAGGATAAATGAAAACAACTGTTGGGCGTCAGTCCAAGTGGTTAACAAAGAACCCCAAACTCTTTTAAGTCCTACAACTAAAAGGTGCTGGCATAAAAATAATAGCATTTTTCTTTGTAGAAATCATTTGTTGAACTCTCTAGTTCTGAATAAGATTCCTTGCCTTCTCCCCCTTCTCTTCCCTCACACTTTAAAAATAAATCACACAAAAAAATAATATTCCCACCCTTATATTAGATATTTCCTGAGAAGCCCAGTGGTGTTGTCCACATGTGATGTCAGTCTAAGGCCCTGTCTTGGATGACATTTATTAGAAACCCAGTATAAATATTCCCCTTCTCCTTCCAAAATTGTACTCTAGAGCTGAGGTCAAATGCCAGGGCAGGTAACTATTTTCATCCTCAGCTGGACAGATTTCCTTCTTTTCTGGGGTCTGTTGTGCATCTGAAAGCACCTGTCCATCCTCGACTAGTAGGAATGCAGCACCAGAGCAGGAAGACGGGTCGGTTCAGTGTGAAGTTTCTCCTGATAGCATGGTGGAAATTCTTTGAAAAATTAAAAAAGAAGCCAAGGGAAAAGGCTGGACTTTTGAAAGGAAATTGCTGATGCAATAAAGCAGAACAGACAACCAGAATAGCTTTAGTAACCAGGTGGAGAGGCTGACCTGTGTAGCTCAGGCTGTAGAAGAGGTTTGCCTAGTGAGAGAGGTTGTGCTTTCTGCAGCACTGGGAGCATATCCATGCCAAAGTAGAATCATGCAGGGGAAATTTGGCCTTGAGGCTTTGATGCCTGCAGTGGGGAGATTTTTCAAATGAGCTGACGGCTGTGAATTCTATTTTGGTCTGCATGACAAGGCTGAAGTTGTGTTTGTGCCTTAAATATCACTTGAGAAAGGTAGACTTTCACCTTCCCTGTGGGTAGTACAGGTCATGAGGAGAAGCACAGATGTATTATTAGGGTGGGCCAGACCTCGTCATTATAAAACTCTGCTTGTAATATAGTTGAACTTTGGATTGAAATTTAACGAGTTGTGTGCCAATACTGATCTTATTGCACTAAAAGAAAACAAGAAAAAAAGTCCCAGAATGGGTAGAGGGGGAAAGTACACTGTTTTGCTTCTGTAAAACCCACGAATATTCATCTCAAAAAATCTGAAAAGCATAAACTTGGGCCCATTGTTTGGAGCTGGCACATTATGGCTTGTGAATACCTCTGCATCTCCTCCCTCCCTTCCTCTAAAGCTTCCCCTGTCTAGTTACAGCATTGTGAAATAAATAGCTAATTTGACATTTCCAATTCCTTTTTTGTTCTGAGTTTCTGTTGGGGAAACTGAATATGAGAAATGGAGATCTCTGGAAAGAACAAGAAAAAGAAACAATTTATACCACCTCACTCATCTACAAACTTAAAATAGGGCCTGTAATACCTGGCTCTTCCCAATCCTCAGCTGTCAGCAAAGACCTCAGGTCCCAGGAACAACTGCCTTTATTCATGGGCTCAGCTGAGGTGACAAATTGTGGAGCTGGATGATCTGGCCTTTGTTCATATGACGGAAGTCCATCCCATCCAAACCATGAAGTCTCTCTATTTCTTTTGTTAGTCATTTAATAAGGGAGCCAAATGTCCCTGAAAATGTTAATTCGGCCACTTTTTATTGCAGTCTTTACAGTTTTGGATAATTATCTGCATGATCCTCTCAACTCAACACTCCTGTCATTTTCTTAATGCACAGGAAAGTCTCACTCTGCAGATTGAAATAAATTGTCATCTGGACACATCTGCCTCTGCTGCCAGCAAAACCTTAATTGGAAAGGTCAAAAAGTCCTGCAAAACCACACGTTTGTTCCCTATTGCATTCCTAGGCTCTACTTGCATTAGAAGGAGCGAAAGAGCAAAAAAAACTCTAAAATGTTCATGATGTCAGAGGTTCAGTGTGGGACTTCCTAGTACAGGCACCTAGTACAGGTAGAAGGCTCCAGGGAACCAGTAGATGCCTCCTGTAAATCAGGCATCTGTTGTCTTCTCTGCCGTCCTGCCTGTTTTGGGTGTGCTGGTACAGAGGTCTGGTAAGGTGCAAGTGTGGGAACTGGGTGAGGAAAGTGCAGCCAAAAGCTCAGTCTGCAGTTCTGAAGAAGGCAGAACACGCCACCAGGTTGTGATCTAACACTGGGCAGATCTTTAAAACAGCTTCTCATGAGGAATTATTGAGATGAATCCTGGCTTTGCAAAGCTTGAGTTTATAGAAGTCTTGAACTTTCACAGTTTTAGCTGTGGTAAAGGTAGTCAGAATATTCATAAGGAACCAGGATGCACTGTCAACTGAAAAAATTGAATCACAGACCACTTGAATTTCTCAGACTTGGGAGAAATGTGGAATTTAATACATCTGTCTACCCTTTACCCAACCATAAAGCAGTGGTGACACCAGCCAAACTAAGTCCTTACCAGCAAGTTGTGAAAATAAACCCATTTTCATCATCATTTATGAAATGCTTGGATTCCTTTGTGATAAATGACATAGAAGAGGCCACAAGGAAATGAATGATTCCAACTTCAGAAGAGAGTTTGAGTAGTGTGCTGAAAAGAGATGACCTCGGGACCACATGTTGATCATGGATGTTAAAGTAAAATATTCAGCATCTCCATATTATTCAGCACTCCTCGCAGGCTGTTACAAGAGGCAAAGATGCTTCCAAAACCAGAAACAAGCAAAACCCAAATAAACAAGGATATCTCTCAGACACTGGTGATTCCATAGATGCAAGAATATTCTTCTTAATAGTTTCTAGACTGGCATATGTCTAATCAGAGAACATATAATGCTGTCAGAAAACTTCGAGAGCAAACATGATAATAGTGTCAGTGTAGTAAAGCCCTGTAGTAACATGTCTTGCTGCCTTCTGTGTTCAAACCTAGAATACCTCATCCCTGAATTGGTCTGAGTGGTTATTTCCATTATGTTGTGCATGAGGAAGGGGAAGAAGGAGCAGCAGAATCAGCTGGCCTGATTTCTCCTTCTGATTTCTCAGGCCAGAGTAATTCCACCACAGTGAGCAAGATCATAATTAGTCTCTAAACATTTATTTAGAACTCCTTGAGGGTGGCAGAAGGGAAAAACTGAGGATGTGCTGAAACATTGCCCCAGGCACATTCATCAGTTATTAAAAAGAATTCACTTCCATGCAAATTGTATTTCATCAGCTCATTAAGAAGGTATTTATCCTCTGCTTTAATTAATATCTTGTATCTTCCTTCCGAAATACTTAATCACGGAGTGAAATCATCATAGAAATATTGCCCTGAAGATAGCATCAGCATTTTGTATCACAGCAAATCTGACATGTGTCTGTGTGTATGCATATATCTATATATATATATATGCATGTGTGTATATTTTAATAGCTGTAATTATAAACGACTCTGCCAACTTACAGAGCTGCTTTACATTTCTGGCTTGCTGCCAGGCTTTTTTTTTCCCAGTGCCTGATGAATAGCAACTGTTGTGTATGTGTAGATCTGTGCTCCGTTTAAGCAATATTCCCAAAGAAATCGGCCTCGTTACTGTTAAGCACAACTTTGTTAGGCAGCGCCTGAGGCAGTTGACAAAACCTATTTGTTAACTAAAAACTGTAATCAGTGGTTTGTGTATCAGCAGCATAATACTTTCAGTAAGGCCACATTATAATAGATGGAAAATCGGTTATTTCCTGAGCATCAACAACCGATTTTCCACCAGTTAGACTGGAGATATATATCCCAGAGGTATGTAGGAAACAGAATTAACCGGTGTCAGCTTAAGCCTGGGAAAGATGCTAGCAAAACATATGGTAGTGGGCTTTCTAAACAAAGTAAATAGGCCATGCTGGAATATTATTATTGCCACCTGTACCTCAAGTGTAAATTACGAATCTTCCTAGACTATTAATGTTGCATTGAAATGGAAGAAATTTTCTAGGAGAAGATGCATTGTCTGTCATTCAGAATATCTCAATCCAGATTGCTTACAAGGTGTTAAACAGAAGTTATGGGCTTGTGGCAGGTGCTGTTGAATCTTTACCACACAAGAGACCAGCCTGAGGATAATCACAGAATCACAGAATGTGAAGAGTTGGAAGGGACCCAATCCCATCTGGGCTTAAAAACATATCTATGAATTTTTGAGATGAAGCCTCAATTCCTCAAGAAAACCTTACATTTGCCATTCAATCAATAGACAACATTCAGTCCATTCTGAGGATCATTCACATGAGTGCTCTCTTCCCATTAATCTTGGAGAACATTCCTCACTCAGAATCTTTGATTTAGCTCAGCTAATCCATTAATATAAATGAAAATAAACACCAACAGGATGTAGCTTATCAGTTATTTGTGAAATGTTCTTATCTCTTCTAGAGTTTCTCACTGGGAAATAATGTCCAGACTATTTTCCCCCTTCCATTCATTTCTGTCAAATGTATGGCTGGACTGTACCACAACTGGTAAACTGCAAACCAACAGTCATAAGCCTAATTAGAACAGTTCACTCATTTCAGTAGTCTTAGAGATTTGGTGTGTTCAAAGTTTCCCTTATGATTCAAGAGCTGAAATACCAGGTCCCAAAGGCAAGCAATTACATGTGTCATGAGCCAATAGCACAGAGGGGTTGCAGGATCCAGGCTTCAAACCTTCAAGTGTGTGTGTGAAATCTCACTGTCTTAACAATTCCTTTCTTTATTCCTCCTCTTAACATGATACATTATTTGAACATTATGAAGTCAACCCTTTGATAGAGAGCATGACAAATCCCTAACTAAGTGAAAGCATGATGGTGCTGGACTGAGTGTCCTGAGGATCTTGTTGTTCTAAAGAGAATGATTGCAATTCCTTGTGACATTTTTCACTGAAAAGATGGATTAGTAAGCAGGCATGTGCTGAGGCTGTAAGTTACAACTTATCTCAGAAAGTTTTAACTTTATGCCTTTGCATGCCTAAGATGTCATTTTTAAAGGCAGCATTAGTCTTTACGAGTCCCTGTGGATTTCTGAACAAATCTGTAGCTGCAAAGACTGTCCAGGGTCTTTGATGAGGGCCTGGGAGTTCAGACAGGACAAGAGGAATCATGACTCAGTTTCTGTTCCTGAGGGTGTCACCAACTCTGGTTGTATCACTAAAGTTCTCCAGGCTCCAGATTTCCGTATAAAATAGGCATTGTAAGATCTGAAATATTTTAATGTTTTGTTAATGGTTAGAGAAAGACTTGGTTAAATGACATCATCAAGAAGTGTTTCAGATCAGTGCTGAGTTATGGAACACTGGAGTCTACAGCTTTGTCTTTCCCCAAGGCTTGTTAGTGAAAATAACACTGTAAAGGGCTCAAAGTCCTGGTGGGATTGTTGTGAAGTCTGATGCAAGGAAACTGAGGGGCCAACTGTCTAATCCACCCATGGTTGTGCCTTGTACCTCTTCTTTTTCCTCTTCAGACCTCTGTCCATGGTGTCCCCTGGTCAGTGGATCCTACACCTTTTATGCTAACTGAACAGTTTAGAAATCCATGCCTCTAATGCTGTATCCATTAGTTCCATTTTCAATCAATATGATCAGGTTTGCTTTAATTCCTGCATCAAGGAATTGGTATTTATTACACAGAAACAGTCAGAACAGTGAGAGGTTCATCTCCTTGTCTAGGACAGATAGAAACTATCCAAACATTTTCATCTGCCAAACTTATTAAAAAATAAAAATATAAGAATAAGACCAAAAATAAGAGTTCTTGGGATTTATCCTGGAGAGAGACATATTGACAAATCACCAGCATAAGCTCATGACCTCCCAGCCCTGAAACAATAGAGTGCTTTAGACATTTTAAAGGCTTTCTTGATTTGTTCAGGAGTCTTTCCAGATTTGTCTAAGTTCTTGTTTTATCTGATATGCTTCACCCGATCAGTGCCCTCATTAAGCAGTGGAGGGGGACGCTGCTGGGAACTTTAGTAGGAACTTAGGATGTGGCAGACATTGGTTGTTTGGCTTTTCCTCTTTCAATCACCAAAATGACATTCAGATTCCAGGGAAGAAAAGATATGGACATTCAGCCATGTGATTAGAACGGCTGAGGTGGAATATTCATGTGTATACAGAATATATCTGCAAACTGGGCTGTGATTTACTGCTAGGCTTAAAAATGCTTTAAAGACTTCTAAGCACAGGAAGAAATATGCTGTTAGTAAAGCTTCCGTGTTATCAGCCCAGCTAAATAATGATGTGCAATGTGTCATGTGTAAAGAATATATTAATGCTTGGATAAATATTTTCCTAATGTCTGCTTGGTTGATATCTCCTTGGCATATAACCAGCGGATAGTAAATAACACTCATGACTCTGTTTACTTAAGGTCTGTTTTCTCTCTTGTCTTTTATGTTGGCAATAATTTTGGGGGCTTCAGGGGAGGAAAAGGCAGAGGGAACCGGAGCCTTGTAAAATGTTTGTTTTCCTTACAAATTTCACAAGAAATAAACTGTTTATGCTTTAGTGTTTCACTGCCATGGAAATGTTAGATGATTTTGTGTGACTGTCAAAGTGTTTAATGTGTAGCCAAGCAGTAGCATTACAGAGAGTGGGAGGGGAGGAAAAGGAGAAACTGAAGGAACACAATAGAAAAAAACAAATGAATCTGCTTTACCTTGTAGTTTCTAGCACGTTATTTTCCCTTGCTTGTGGGCATGACTTAATGCTGGTTACTCCCCTTGGCTGCAAACTGCGTTCATTTTAATCATCTGTTTTGACAGCCTCTTTTCCCCTCAGGCTCATCTCTAATTGAATTAGTCATGCAATCTCACCTCCCGTGAAATTGTTTGTATGGGAGGGAACCTGGGAGGCAGCTGGACCCAGGTTGTGTTCTGTAGTGTTACCTCCAGAAATCAGCCCGTTTCAGTCCTGCCTTTGGAGCTGAGAGTTCTGGCACTGTCTGGTATCCCACAAATGTGGCAGCTATACTTCCAAATCTAATCTAATGCCTTCACACAGGGCTCAGTGGACTTCCAGTTCCAACACTTACCAACTCCTGCCCTTTTCTGCTTGTCTTCTATGTCACGCGGTAGACATGCTCATAAAGAAATATTCATTTTGAGATTAAGTTTCTCCCTGCACATCCAAAAACGCAGTTTCTCAGCTGAATTCTGTCCTTTGTGACTTCCCTGTACATTGAGGGATGTCAGTAGAATGCTAAGAGTGGGCTGTAGAGTCCCCCAAGCAAGGATGCAGAGTTGAAATACTGTAGTTTTCTTAGATATAGACATGACAGAATTTGGCATATGATGTTTAGTGAGGCCATGGCTGTGAGTTGTACTAGTGGTCAAGAAGGACCCTAAGAATGGTACTTCCTAATTTTTCTCCCTCCAAATGTCCTCAAGCCTGTCAGTCTCAAAACTGTGTTTTTATTCTTAACAGAGGAAAAGAATATTTAAAAAAAAAACTACCCTAAGGCAAGTTCCCATGCAGGTACACGTTTTCTGTACAAAAGAACTGGCTACCTTTTTCTCTCTAATCTCACAATAGCAAAATGAAATCTTTCTCATACAGAAACATAAAGTTCTTGGTTTTTTTTTTTGCATTTCTGTTGTTGAATTCATTTGAGCAGTTCCACTCTGGAAGCTCAAGATGACAGCGTTAGGCATGGGGGAAGAGACACACATTAACATAAGAACACTCATCTTGTTCCTTAGCATAAGTGGAGCCATCATGTTGTCTTCATCTACTCAAAAGTGCTGTGTCAACATGTCCCTGCAACAAAAGTGTTCATGGTGTCTAGATAACACATGTCACGTGTTTGACACACCACCCTGTTATCTAAACTGGCCAAACACTGAAGATAAACAGTGTCATGGAAGTGCACACATGCTTTAGACAAGGTTTGTGATCAACTCAAATTTACAACCTTTATATCTGACTGCAGCATAAACAAAAATATGACAGACTTATATTGTCTACATTTGAAAGATAACCTGTAGGAGAAGTTGCAGTATAAAACCACAAGTGTTACATTTCGGTAGTCAGAACATTTCCCAGCAGAATCTTCAGAATTTTCTACCTCTTTGGGTGCCAAAATGCAACAGAGATACTTACTAGTATTTGAACTAAATGCTAGTTAAGTATTTATTTTGCTGTATAAAAGCACACACCTTCTATTATGTATGTCTAAGAATCATCAAAGCCTATTTATTCAATTTTCTTTCATTAGACTCTTTGCTTTGAACAGCAAACTTTTTCCTCCCCTATTTGGCCTTTCCTCAGAAACAACTCCTTTTTTTTTTTTTTCTCTCTATATTGTCAGAAGAGAAAGGAAATACTTGGAACCCTCCAAAACTCTGTTGTTACATTGATGATTCAGAATTCAGTGGTGGCCTAATGAGGTTACTGTTCCTGTGCAGTGCAGTCTGGAGTAGATGAGAAATCAAACTTGTTATGGCAATGCCATTGTAAAGGAATAAATATTTCCGGATTCCAATTTGATACATTATTTTCTTTCTTATATGCAGATGATGCGAGAGTCATGTAAATAAAGGATTTAGTGTCAGGGAGATGGAGGTAGGAAATGAAGATTAATTTCCTTTTCTTCTATCTTCACCTCCCAGGGAGAAGTTAATTTTGGCTGTGTTCAGTCTGAGTTCACAGAAGGGAGAACACTAAAAAGCTTACTTCTTCTATAAGTCTATTGCCAAATTAAATGGAAAGAAGAAGCAAAAATAATAATAATAAAGATCGTATTTGAATCGGGGGGGAAAAAGCTAATATCCTCTCCAGATTTCAGCTCTCACCCCTTTGGCATCTGTATTTGCCAGTTCATTATGAAACATCTTCTCAATATTTTGGTCTAATTTAAGTAGACAGATGCTGTTTATCCCCAAAATGAACTGGTATGAAAAAAGCCTGTCAGATTTAGTTTGGCATTTTCCTTTGTTACAATTTATGATTATTGACCATTTTTTCTCTTCCCACAAATAAACTCTATAAGATAGACACGAGTCCCTTGGCAGCAAGGAAATAGAAATCCTGCTTGTAGGCATACGCTCTGGTCTGCAGTCTCAGAAAGCTTTGCCAGTGTCCAGGTTTGGCAGATCAATGTTACATATATCTTTTACATGCTGGCAACAGTCCTTTTCATTTAGCATAAACTGAATGCTGAATAAGCATAAATATCTGGGCTTAACCAAGATAAAGCATGGAAAGGCATGGCCAGATGATATTATATGTACACCATGGTGCAAAATATCTGAAGCCTGAGAGGTCCCATAGTTGTACCTGGCAGGAAGTCCAGCAGAAAGCCAGCCAGCCCTGCTCTGCAGGCCTAGTCTCATTCCCCACATCTTCCTGGCCCACTTGCAGGAAACTCCGGCTGAGGTTTATGGACTCAATTCTGCAGCAGGTCAACCAAGAGGCTTGTAAGTCCCTGATGGCCTTGAAATCCAGCAGAGCAGGACTGGATCTGGTTCCCATGGCTTTGCTTATTGGCTGTTCTGAAAATTAAGTCCAGAGTATCCAGAGCAGAGTAAGCAATCAATGTATTTTAGTTGAGGCCTAGCCTGGTTAAATACTCACTCAGAGCCCCCAGCTCCAAAACCTGGATACCCTTGCATTCAGGTGGAAACCAAACAGGATTTCCTCATGCAGAGGGGCAGGGAGGAGGTCTCTGGTGCACACTGAGTATTGGTCTGAATCCCACATTGCTGATGTATGTAATTACCCCCAAAGTCACTCTCCATCTGTCTATTCCTTGTCACTTTGGTTCAGCCTCTTTACCAACACCAGCCCATGTGCCAGAGCACAGCCCCACTGGAATCACTGTTCTGCATTAGTTGGCTGATGGAGCATAACAATCCAGTCTAAAGCCCGTCAAAATCAACGTATGGATTCCCAGGGGCTCTCAAAAATGTGCATACATCATCTGGCAAATCACAGCCCTAAAAGGCTGCCGAGGAAAGCAGCAGAGCCGGGCATTTCTTGCTAGGACAGAGGCAAGGTGGTGCTCTGATATCCATGAGGAGCAGCCCTGCAGCTCCCCAGGCAGCGTGGCTGGGAGCAGTGCTCTGCATGGCAGACAGAGCATCATTACAGCAGTTCTGTGTGTGTGTGTGCCCAGAACATGATGTGCAGAGCCAGAGTAAAGGCAGTGTGCGTGCTGTGGGGTGTGATGAGGTGATTCAGAGCAAATAGAGCTTAATTAGTGCACAGTGACCCTTAGCAGTAATTTCCTGTATGATGAAATACCCACCGCCAGTGATCAAAACATACCACCTAATCACATAGCATTTTTCTTGGAAATATGCATCTATTGAGCTTTCATGTTTTCTTCTTTCCTCAGGAGAAGGGTGAAACATACCTCTAACACAGACTTAACTACATTCCTCACTTTGCTCTCAATTCTCATGACCAGCACTGGTTTTTTTCCTCTCTGATTTGCAAGTTTAGCCCTGATCAGTTTTCCAGTGTTGAAGGGAGAAAGCAGGGCTCAACTCTGGCTCATTGATAAGGACTGTTTTGGCATCAGTAAAGCATGCTCTGTTACTCAGTACATCTGTCTGAAGGACCATGTGGGACTCCTCTAACTCCCAGGACAGTGAATCTAATGACCCTGAGTGAGTGATTCCCAAAGGAAGGGGCACCCCACAGTGGAGATCACAAATAGGGCACCAGAGTAACACAAAGGAATTGCTTCCAGGTAACCCCATTTTTACTTAGTGAGGCAGGTGACTGGACAGAGACAGTGACTGGAGTTGTTTCTAGGTTTGGGATCAGATATTAACTATTAAGAAAATTAATTCAATCATAATATTTTTAAGTGCTTCTACACTGGATCATTCAAGAGCAAACCTCTATGGTGACAGTCTTGTCAAACAAGTCATCTTCCTTCTTGTCCTTCACCACTAGAGCTGATGAATGAAACACACGTATTGTCTCAGCCAAATCCTTGGCCATTTTCACTCCTCTCAGTTGCTGGTGAACTCTGACCCACATCTCCCTTCAGAATGTAACTCTGTGGAGCAGAGACTGTTTTTTGGAGCATAGACTCATGTGGTAGATCTGGGTTCATTCCCAAGCCCTACTCTGTTGCAGACCACAGCAGTCCTGAGACCACAGCAGTCCTAACACATCAGGAGCCTGGAACTCTGTCCTGACACTGTGTTCTCTGATGTCTCTAATTAGATGTGACTTTGAGATTTTTTGTAGTTGGGGCACTTACACTCATCTCAGGAGATAGATATTGTCTCAGGTACATAACAGCCGAGATTGCACTGGAAGTATTTAACCAAGAGGGGTATTAAGCACTTTTTCTTTGGCCCTGATTTTGTGAGATGTAGGAACATAATATGCACGAGATTTTTCCCATGTGTCCAGTTTTGTTGAAATTGGCCCCTCTGTTCCGAAGTTATAAAGGATAGGGTGGAGTAACAGAGAAAGAAAGACAGGCTGTATATATTCATTAAAAATTCATCTGCAAAATAATGTTAATTGCATGGTCCCTTACTGCTGTAAGAATTGGGGTTTCCATTAGCAAATTAAATCCACTCCCAGATGAGATATACCACAGATGAGATTCAGCCACAGCTCTGCTGTCTCTCTTGAAAGCTTTTTAAATATTGTTCTTTTCATTTCCCTTGCTGACAGGACCTCAGATGTCAAGGGCTGCAGTTGCAGAAGATTCTGCAAGAGCCTGCTGACAGGTGATTAACAGCTCCTGGATGCTGTGAGCCCGACCACACTTCTGACCACAGGAGCAGTTAAACAAATTATCAGCAGAGCAGTTTTGTGGTTAACTATCCCTTTTCTCTAAACAAGTCTACTAATGTTGTTCCCAGGCCTGGCATCCCCACACACTTGTGAGCCAGGCACTGTATGCTGAGACAACATGCTGTTTCTCATATCTAACAGGCTCCTTAAAAACACAACAACAACCAAGACCAAACTGAAAGGCAGAAAGAAATCTGGACTCTCAGTAAAATGCACAGCAAAAGCTAAATAAAAGACTGCATTTTAGTAAACTAGTTCTTTGGGAAGTCACTGCTCTGATAGACACGGGTGAAGCTGGGCAGTAGCACATGTAGACCTATGGTCTGGGAACTCTTAGAAAAGATTCACCTTGGAGTAGCAAGGTGCTCCAGAGCTGCTTTGTCCTGCTCATTGAACTATACTCATGATTTGGCATGTATTCGTAATTTTATTGCTGGAAATTATTTAATTCTCAAGCTAAAAGTCCTCTCCAGGCCAGTTGAGCAACAGCTATCCACTGGGATGCTCTTAGCTCCACTCACTGGGTGTTTGTCTACCCTTCCACATATAATTAATGCACATGGTATGATACAGGGATTTGTTCTATTACCTCATCTTCCCCTCACATATGACAGATCCCTTATACCTGAGACACATTGCTGAGGCTCCAGCACTGTGGAGACAGACTACTGTCTACCCTTGGTGCCTCTCTAGTGTATCTTCCTCATTCAAACTTACATTTGATCAACAGAAATAAGGGTGGAAGAGAGCTGAGCATGTTCCACACCCTGCTGTGGCTCATTTAATCTTATGGACATCATCTTCATAACTTTGAAGAAGCTTTGGGTTCTCACACTTGGATATCTATGACTGAGAGTTTATTCTCCTCAACAAAGGGGAATTTAGGGCTAATCCCAGTCTTTGCCCTTCATTTAGAGGTGTCTGGGCAGAATTGAATGCATGAGGATGAAGGACATAAAGATACCTTCTGGCTTTAATCTTTTAGTTAAGGATGCGTGGTGATGTTTTGGTACATTCCTGTCATACAGCTTTGTCTTAGTCCTTAGGAAGTTGTAGTGATCCAGGGTATAGAAGTAATTCTTATTACATCTCTACTGAAGATCCAAGAAGCCAGGAGCTCCAGGATTGCCACTCATTTGGACTCCTCTCCACACATCCTGGGCTTGTCTTTTCCTGAGACTGATGGGGGAAGATGTTCCAGAGATTGTCAGATCAAGCTGAGGAACATGCTGAGTGAGACCTGATTGTTTTAGGTTTAAGGAGACAGGATTTACCAGGAAAAGTTGTAATAACTCAGGTAGTGTGTCCACTTTAATCATAGCTTCTCCTCTTTTGTCTTTCCTCCTCTTTTGTAGTCAATGGAATCTTATAGGCAAGGAATCTTCATCATGACAATGAGTTCAATAGCTCTCCATGGAGTAAAAGCAGATGGTTTCACACCCTTACATGGTGAATTGTTAAAGTCAGAGAAGAGTCATTCAGTGCAATCACTGATGAGAGGTTTTCAGCTCCAGTAACTCACTGGGATGTGTGCAGAGAGCTCAGAGAGTACTTGCCATACTTAGGTGGATCATGTTTGCAGTGAAAAACATGTGAACCTGACTTTTTTTCATTACAGCTAGTAGAAGCAGGTGGCTGTGCAAATCCAAGCCTGAAGTGCTTTTTCACTTCGAAGGCTTCAGGATACAATGCTTTGTTTTTCTCCTTGATGTATGAATGGGAAGTTAGGTCTGCTCTCAACCTGGCCCAGCCTCTGCATACTTAACCCTGTTGAAAATACTGGCTATGTTTATTCAGAATTGAGAGGGAGGGTGAAATCAAGGCTGATGTCATATCCAGGCTCTTCTGAGCCTCTTTTGCTGTGTCCTCACATTTACATTTCAGAGTGTTATGCCTTCAATATTCCTTCAAATAAAGCAAAAATGTGATTTCGAAAGCATGTAGTGGCATATGCAACTTCTGTAACAGCTCAAATAGCTTTTTCTGTAAACCGCATCTATTAATATTTCGCTAAGCAGCTTTTTTGTTCTGAAAAAAAAAAAAAGAGATGGAAAGTAAGAAAACTCATCCCAGGGAGAAGCTGCAAGTAACTTTTGTTGCTTTGTCTCAAACAGTAGTGGATCCTGCTTCAGGGGTAACAAGGGCAAATGTTTCCACCTGCAGGATTCACTGAGAAGGGCTCTGCTAGAGGGTGATGGAGTTTTTGAGAGAACTTTTACAGGGGCCCTTGGTTTCCAAAGCAAAGCTTGAGCAATCTGATAGCTCTATTCCTAAAACAGGAAGGGTAACAACCCTTCATTTGCCCTATAAACCCTATAGTCAAATGATTGCCTTCTCTAAGCCAATGCAAAATTCACTGCTAGTAATTTAAAGTAATGGAGGTTTTTTAATTGATGGTGTTTTCTTTTTAATCTGTTTAAATGAAGAATAAAGTGCAAATTCATATTTAGTAGCATGCTTTCTTAGTAAGGCTTTTTAAAGCAAAAAATCACGTCAAGAAGTGTAAGATTTTTATTTTAGTTTTCCTGCCCTCTGATATGCTGTTCTGACTCTTGTTTTCACTATATGAAAGCCATGGGTTGGTCTTGCCAAGAAAAATCTACATGTTCTTGTGTGTCTACATATCCAGCAGTCAGAGCAGGGTCCTATGATTTTGCTTGCTTTTGCAGAGAGATTTGGTAGCAAAAACTATCTCTGTGTACTATAGAAGGACCATGAACAAACAGCGTCTCTGGATTAAACATGTGTTGCTTTCAGATCAGCCCCAGAAAGATGAGGTTACTTGCAGGTGAGCCTATCACTCAGACCAGCACAAAGAATGGCTTTTTTTTCTCCCCAGTGTTCACAAGCAGAAATTAGGACAGGGAAGGAGAGAATTATGTTTTGTCAGATCAAATCATGGTTTGGGTCATTTGGTGAAAAAAAGAGAAAAATAAAATGAGTCAGTATGGGCCACTCCATTTCACTTCGAGGTTATATAACTCTGAAGACAATGACAACAATTTTCAAAGAATTATATCAGAACTAGCAGAGCAGACTTCAAAGATGCATCAACACAGAGGTAGGAAACCAACCTGCATTGTTGGTCCAGTTCATAGTTGGGTGTTGGAGAGACAGTGTGACTTAATTTTTTCTCAAGTTTTGAAAGCTGAGCCTCCTTCATAAAAAGGTGAAAGTCCTTTCCCTCCCCCCTGAGTATGTGCATGCAGCAAAAGTTTAGACAGTAGCTTTTGTAGCACTTTGTGAGGGGCTTCTTTTCATGCTTTAAGAGCTGACACCAATAAAAAGCAAGCCCTGAGGGCCAAGGAACAATTGGGAGCTACTGTTCCAGGCTCTCTGCAGACTCAGGGTTCCCTTCCTGCCTTATCTATTATAGGTATTTCCTACTGTACCTACTATAGCAGCCACTTTTTAAACTCTGTAGGATAGTGTAACAATCCAGTTATGAAGTAATACAAGCTTAACCAGGAAAATTATTTATTTATGGCTTTAAATGATTTTAAAGCCTTTAGGTTCATTATTATCTACAAAGACACATCCAGAGAAAACGGTATCATGCTTTCTCTAAGAGAATTTATTTTAATTTACTGAGAAAATAGGTATTTTAACAAAACAATTTACAAGAATAGAAAACACCAACCCCATACAATTTAGTGAGAGTATAATTAAAAGCATTGCACTAGAGTATCAGGAAACAAAGCCACAGTCCACAAAAACACCCAATCTAAAGCAATTGGTAACCCAGCTTAGTACAATACAAGTTCCTTTGGTTTTAAGTTACCCACAAGAGAAAGAAAAGAGTAGAGGAAGAAAAGAGATTGAAAGAGTGAAGAAAGAAAGAGGAAAAAGACGGAAAACAGATAAAAACAGTTCCACAAGTGACATGTTGCCAGGTCTTCAGATAGAAAGCTGAGCACACCCACACACTCCCTCACTCCAGCATGAGGTCCTTGTGCAGCTGCTTAAATATGGCTTGGCTACCGTGACCACTTCCCGAGGTGGGACAGCTGGTTCTCCGACTATTCAATGCTCTCCTATTCATAATGACAGGTGCCACAGCCAGCCAGGAGCT
Organism: Calyptomena viridis; assembly: GCA_013390005.1. Classification (NCBI taxonomy): domain Eukaryota; kingdom Metazoa; phylum Chordata; class Aves; order Passeriformes; family Eurylaimidae; genus Calyptomena; species Calyptomena viridis. Next base: position 313,159 of record WEIV01027613.1, on the reverse strand, counting down.
CCAGGGGGTGTGGTGTGGGCGGGATGACAGGTCAGTGCTGTGGTTCTGGGCAATGTGCTTTGGCCATCTTGGCCACAAACTGTGTGCTCTGTGGACAGGCCCAGCCCTTTCCCCACACATGCACACACACATGTACAAGCTGGTTTGTTCTGATCCAAGTGATCAATGAAGTGAGATTCAGATCCAGGATCTCACAGGTAGATATAAGCAAATAGCCAATATATGTAACATCATAGACTATGCCTTCTTTTTAAAAGAATATTTTCATAAATATTTTTGTTTTCATATTAGGTAGGGCATTAGGTGCTTCACTTTAGGTGTAATCAAAGCCACTTATTTCTGAGGATCTGAGACCATGAGTCTGTAAAGGAATTCTTAAGAGGCCTTTCTGTTTTCACCCATTCCTCTTACCTCTCCAGTTCTAGAATCACAGAGCATTTTGTGAAACACTGAATTATATTGTTGATGTCAGGAGCTTGTGTTTCAGATCCAACACTGCCCTTGATCCGTTTGTGACCTGGGGTTCTTCTCTGCTCAGTGCCAGAGTTTCCTCATTTAGGGGTAATTAATAATTAAAATCCTTCCTGACACTGTGGGACCAGGAAGGTTCATGCTGCTGTGCTTTCCAAGGGTTGCTCTCTGAGGTCATGGCTCCTTCCCAGGTCTTCTACTCACATGCCAAGCTTTTTCTGGAGTGTTGAGTCCTTATAGTAGAAGCTCCTGAATTGCAATACGAGGAGCTACATCAGGGGAGTTTGTCTCTCCCACATAATTCATCACACGCTCAATCCCTTTTTATGCACAATGAGACCATGGGCAGCACTTCCTCCATTTTGCCCCTCTCTGTCCAGCAAGCCACAGCCTTGGGAATGCACACATTTAGGTTTGACTGCAGCAGATTAAACTCTTGTTATCAGTCAATCTGTTTTTCCAGCTATGTTTTCTAGGAATTTTCTTCCTCTCCTCAGCCCAAACACCCCTGAAAACTTTGCAAAATATTCCTTTTTGGCTTTTGACTGTCTTGGTTTCAGATTCCTTTTGCAAGCTAAAGGATTTCTGGGCAGGTTGACAGACATAACATCTCCTTCTTTTCAAAGCAGTCCATATACTGGGGCGATGGGCTGGGAGCTATGTTTGTATTAACTCAAATTGCAGAGCCATCACTTAAGCTGAGAAGATCTCCCTCTCAGCTCTTTCTGAAATTAAAGACCTCTTGCCTTCATCTCTGTCCAGATTACTTTAAAGTTACTTCTGCATTTGTCAGGAGCTGTAGTGGATGTATAAGAAAGTCTTACCATGAAGACTGACTTTTATAAATATACTGGTAGCAAAGAAGTAAAAAAATAATTGAGGGAGAATCCTTATAGGGCTTGAGTCAGCAGTGGATGACTTGATCCGAGCTAACATGTGTTAATTTGCAGCTGCAGAGAGATTTTTGTTTTGCATGAAGCGTTTCTCAATGCTTTAAGCAAAATAGCTAGCACCAGGGATGGGATACCAGGAGCACCTTGTTTCCGCTTACTGTAAATGGCCATAAATTCTACTGCTACTTTATTGTGGTGGCTGCAGTTCTTGGAAGAGTAAAAGGGGTGGGAAACCAGTTCCCAGTCAGTTTTATAAAGTACAAGGTTGCTTGTATTGGTACCAATTCCAAAGTGCAATATTTCAACTATGAATGATTGGATGTTTTCCCAGATTCCCATAAAGTCATTAAACACAGTGTAAAGGGTCACCTAAAACATAATTGAAAGATCAGGACATGCAGGACTGGAGCAGATTGTCAAGACAGTCCTGGTTTTCAGGGGGTGAATACACACTCTGAACTATGTAGCCTTGGAGGAAGCCATGAAAAAATGGGCCCTGTAAAATGAACTCTGATCATGGCTCATTTACAGCTCACTCTAGCCTGTCCAGATACATCTCATAAAAGCAGCAGCCAAGAGCAAGAGCTCTTCCATCCCTGGGGAACTTGTCTCATGTGGAACTTCTCTTTGGAGAAATCTTCCCTTAAGTAAGATCCAATCTTGGACCAATTCTCAGTGACTTTCCAAAGCTGACAAAACAGTTTGGAAAACAACTCTCACACTTCAATTTTAATGCTTTTGTGTCAAAGTCTCACCTGAAAGAATGAGGATGATGCCCACATAATCTACATATGTTATTGCAGACCTCTCCACAGAAGTAGCAGTGAATTGGGTTGTCACCTATGTTTATTGAACTACTCTGCAGAATTTGATATCTGTAATGTGATTTTTCTATTACTCTTCATGTCTGTTCTGCAACTAGTGGGGAAATCATTATTTTATAGCACGCTCTGGTAGAAGGTGAAAGCCCACTGTTGGCAACAGCTGGAGGTGTTCTGCCTGTGAAAACAGTGTTTCCACAGGAAGAGTCCTCCAAGAAAAACTGAGGAGGGGACATCGGCCAGAGGAGACACAGCTGAGCACTGAGATGTGCACAGCAGTTCATCAGACAGTTGAAGTTACAGCTTTCTGGTCAACTTCTCCAGTGGAGGATCTCCCTCAGTGCCTTGGAGGTCCAAGCATGCTGCCTCAGCAGAGTGCTTGGCTTCCAGTGGTGTGGGAAGGAAAAGATGAGACTAGGATTTGGCTCCTCGTTTCTCTCATAGCACACAACACACTGCCACTGGAGAAATGCAGGTCATCATGCAGATTTAAATATTCACAAAGAGTTTGTTTTCTCAGGAAATACTCAATCTAAGATAGAAAATAAACTTCTTTAATTTGGCTTTTGACATCTGCTATAGACACAGCTCATTATGAATCTGCAACAACACACTCTTTCAAACTGAACCAGAAAATATATTTGTTTCTCTGTGACACACAAAAGGTCTATGCAGCCCATTTCATGCTTGTTCAGAGCAGCAACAGACATAGAACCAGAGACTGGATGCAGGGTTGAACTTTTCACAGTCCTAGATGTGTTTGGGTAAAGGCTTTGGCTCAGTTCGTTGTGCCAAAATACAAGCAGGCAATGAATCTGAATTTTCCCAAGGTTCAAATGCAGCTGTATTCAGACTTCTCAGACCCTTGCTTATTTGGCATGTTGTGACATTTACACACACACACAGGGACTCATTTAAACCATCCAACTCAAATCCTCCTGCAGCCACAAATGCATAAAATTCGAATGCTTTTTTTTCAGACAGTTTGGCTGAAAGAGGACTTTTTTACAGTAATAAATAACAGAATAATTATTTTTACTTCCTACACAGGAACTCAAATGTTTGATTCATTTTGCTCTTTTTGGCAGTGCTGATAGTTCTGAAATAGTTTTCCCTGGCATCTCAGCAATAACGGTTCCCATTAACCCTGAAGACTCCTGATGACCTAAACTCAACTTCAGGATATTTAATTTTTCCTTCTCCCTCCTACCCACATGGGAATGTGAGGGAAAACATAGCACAGCACAGTAGTGATTAAAGCCTAACTTTTCTTTTGACTGTCCCTGGTGTCTGTGCAACAACTTGAGGTACTTTTCATCTGTCTTTACATAGACATATGCTTGTTTTATACTTGGCAGTCATTTTTGGTGGAATCTGAGGATTTTTGATATTTTTCTAGGATTTCCTTCCCCAACAGGAAGAGCAGAGAGCTACTGTGTAGTGCTCAAAGGAAATAAACTGATCATACCTCCATTACACCTGAAAATCCCAACCCTCTCTGCTGCCCACAGCCCTGTGCTTCCTGGAAGCTCTGGACTGACCGTGCCCACACTGAACAGAAGGTTCTTCAGTGTGCAGTAGGTCATGTGCAAATCAAAGACATTGGTCTTAAGAGCTTGCTGTGAGTGGCTGTGCAGTTTGATGCTTCCCAGAAACCTCAGTCTGAGTGCGTGTGTGCAGCACACACTGTCTGTGCACAAACTTCTGCCTGGGAAATGCCAGGTTCCACTCACCACTGGCACATGCTTGTGTTTAATGAGAACTGCTGTGCTGACAGATCTTTGGCTGCTCCGATTACATGTGCACGGTAAAGACGTTATTGTTCTCACTGGTGTGACTAGACCCACATGCTTGCCTGCCCTGGCCTGTTCCAAGCCACTTGAGCTTTGGTAGCCTGCGTGGCACACGTTTGTCTCATCACTCATCTGAGCTGGTTCAACCATCAGCAAACAAATCCAGCCCATACGCAGTTTGATCTCTTAACTTCTGATCATTTTTGTTGTTCATGCATCCAAAATGATCCAGTACTCACCTTTAATCTTTTGTGTATATTTATTTATGGGATAAAGAAGTAGAAGAGTAGATTTTTATTAGTTTAGTCTCTTTTTAAGAACTTGTGAAGACCTTGAAGAGCTCAGAAATTGAGGAGCACCACGTGGAAGAGTCAGTGGGTGAAGCACAACACTGCAAGCTTTTCCTAATGAACTGTTGTGGTGATACAAGCTTAGAATGGCAGAAAACCACAGGGAACAGACCAACACACTGGAATAATGTTTGAAATATTTTTGGTGTCTCCACAGTACTGGTGGAGGACTCTTGTATGTGTTTGACCATCATTCTACCAGCAAATTGTTCTAGTTTCTGTGTTCTAGAATGGTTAAGAAGCAAAGGATCTTCTTCATGTTGGAAAACATTCCTCTTCCCACTGTAATGTACAGCAGAACAGGTATTTACCTAAAATATTCTTCCACTCATGGCTGTATTTTCTCAGTCCTCATCCTATCAGCCAACACAGGCCCTCTCCTACACTTTTCATTCCAGTTTGAATATTTTCTTTGAACTGTAGACACCTTTCACTTGTCTTCTGAAGTGCTCTAGGGACATTGTCTGAAATCAGGCACATGTTTCCTGGTACGAGTCAGACGTATAGATGGGGATCCTTGCAGAGAAGGCAGAGGCAAGGAAGTCTGGGGTTGGAAAAATCAGTTATAGTGGTGACATTAGTTTTGTCTGGACATAGACATATTGACATTGACTGCTGAAGCTTTTGTGCTTTACTGGTTCTGCAGGGAACCAGCAAACATTTCTGGAAGTTTCTGCCTCCCACAGGCAGTTTAGGTCTTTGGTAGGCTTAGACACCTTCTGAACATACCAGTTTGTCTTCACTAACCACAAGGACCCCAGGGAGACACTTAAGTGTAGGCACTGTCTGCCAGTGTGTCTGTGCATCAATCTGCCATGGGGAGGCTGTCACTTGTTCACCCATATGATGGCTGTGAGGATAAATATATTATCAGAGATATTTAGATGTGAAGGACTAGAGAGTGCACATGATAGAGATGCTGCTGTGTGTGAGTAAGAGATTGTCTCTGTGTGCATAATCTCATTCAAATTATACAGGCACGATCCAGCATCTGAGAATCATTTTCTCTAAGGATCATAATTGTAAAGTTTAACCAAATAAATATTGAAAGACATTATATAAAACTCCCACACAGGCCTCTGCAACCTGAAACATAAAATATACATACAGCAGATTCTGCTCACCACAAAACTATGCCAGGAATATAAGAGTATCTTTTTATACAGATTGGCTTGCATCCCATCCTGGGGTCAGAGACATGACATCCCAATAAACATTCATGGATCGCTTGGAAATCACAGGCATCTCTGAGCTGTCTTGCCTGCCCTGTCATTTTCAGCTGAACATTTAGTGCTGCGTCGATAAAGCTCCTCACTCCTTTCTCATCATTCTCATCTCCTTAATTCCACCAAGTAATTCATATGGTGCTGTTTCACCAACTAAATCATTTTTAAATAGTTAAGCCCCTTTTGGGGCTTTTGAAACAGCTGGCTGTAGGACTGACTCAAATTCTAATCTGTACCTCTCCTGAGAGGATACTTTTTTCTGCCTCCTGCTTTCTTGATGACTGCAGGACCCAATAAATACAATACTTTCTAGTATTCTAGCTGCTTGTTTGCCTCCCTTCTCACAGGGGGAGCCACTATACTGAAAAAACAGCAATAAGAAGACTCTATAAATTCAGTCTCATGTATTCAGAGCTTGTAAAACCGACCAAGGCATGAATTCCCATAGGCACTGTGTTCCTCTGTAGTGGTGAGCAGAGTAAAGCCCCCACCATCTGAACCCTGAAGCCATGTGATGTGTACTGGCAGACTTCCAGTAGCACCCAGAAGTAGCTTTGGCCTTTCTTGGTTTGAAAATTAGTGTGAATTTCCCTTATGTACCAGCTAGTGAGCAGAAAGTGGGGGCAACAGCCACACCTAGTTATCCACCCCTTTTATGATAATATTTGGTTGGCACTTGAAAAGGCTGGACAGCAGTCACATAGACATCAGTCACAGAATCCTTAGGCCTGCTATCCCCATGGTACCTGATAGTGTTTCTATATCACAAACATATAAGTGTGTTTCTGTCAAGTTTCTCCCACTTGTATCTCCCATGAATAGAGAAACCTAAAAACTCTTCCTGGATGGATCTCCACTATGGGGAGATTGGCATTTACTATGGAGATAACAAGATCTAAAGACTAAGCTAGTGCTAAAAGACAGAGGTTCAGGCTCTCCTTCTGTCTAGTGCTCTTGTTCTACCTTTGCCCATCACAGATGGTCACTCATTACAGATGATAAAAATGTTATTTCATCCTGAGATGAAATTTCACCGCTGTAGATCACAGAGACATGAATAGACTCCTTCAAGCTACAGTAGCACAGACAATTATAAACAAATATAAACTTCTCATTGAGGAACAAAAATCTGGGTATTAAGGGAATGGGTGACCAAAGACAAAACTTGGACAGAGTAGAGCTGGAAAACCAGATGTTGATTCATTCCACTTCAGCAGAGTTCACCAACATACAAATGGGACAGGTGTCCAAATGTCTATGGAAATGATGCACCTGCATGGGTAGAGACTTGCACTCACCTAAGTTCATGGTTATGAACTATTTCAGTACTTTTTGTTAGAGAAGCACTAGGAAATGCATTAGAAGGACTGTTACACTGCCTATATTTGGTGGTTCTACTGCTATGAAACTACTGATCCCTCTGGCAGGGAAGCCTCTTGTCCGGGGGGGGAGTAGGTCACACAAAGTGTGGGAACATCTCCTTCTTGTAGTGACATGCACTAAAATGGGAGGTCTGGTACAGTTTGCTGAAGAAAAAAGATGAGAAAGGCATCTGTGTTGAGTCTATAAAGATGGGCATGATCTGTCTTCATTCACAGTTTTGGGAATGTGAATGGTTTCAAAACTTTAGAAAGTGCTCTGCAATCTGAATATAAAACACATGGGCAGGCAGGTCAGTCAGTTATGTTGGGCATTATTCCAAGAGCTTTTGGGACAGATGGGCTTTTGGGGACAGAAACTGGATCATAAATACAGTGGCTGTTGGCAGATTTGGCTGAAGATCCACGATGTGCTCAGATCTGCCTTCTTCTGACTTAGCCATATGCAGATCTGAGCCTATTGAGGCACTTGGAAACCCAGTCCTGAGAGGACGTGGTTACACAAACCCAGCAGTAGCCCAGCCAGTACAAAGCAGTTGAATGAGTCACAGGCTTTGTGGTGTACAGAGGCTGCAGTTGGAGATTGTTGTTCACGCCGAGAAATGTAGCCTTGTTCTCTACTCGCTGCCATCTGGACACACAGAAACCAAATCCAACTGGCATGTGTTAAAACCCCTCCACCCTTTTGTATGGTTTGGTCTTGCAAATTGCATTTGTTTAGCAAAGGAAAAATGTATTAATTGTTCTGCAAGTGTGACTAATGGTGATTAGTTCTATTCTGCTGTCAGGAAAAGGGCTGCAGTTGACTGTATTTAACTCCTCCTTGAAGCTGCCCTGTTTTATGCAAAGTTTCCAGACTTTTGCCAGCTTCAAAGCTAGCATTGCCCATCCAAAGCACTCTGTGGTTAGCAGAAGGACCTGCTGAAGCATACTGCATCAGTCTCAAATTCCAGACCTCTAGAAGTTGGAGGAACTCAAGAAGTCTGAACACAAAGGACTGCCCTTCTCAACAGAGATATCTGTGCTTTCCGTCCAGCCTCTTGAGGCTGATTACAGACTCCTTTAGCATTGTGCCCTTCAATGATTGGAAGCTTCATTATTTCTAGGTTACATGACAGTAATATGGCCTTTATGTCCAATCTGAACCTGGTAGAGGGTGCCACATTTTGTTCCTTAAGCATAACTGTAGACACGTAAAATATTCATGTCTTAAAGGTTTCAGAGCTGAACAAATTATGTTGGGATCCCCCTCATTGGTAAAACTATCCTCCTTTCAATGAATGGAATTTGGAAAAGGCATTTTCTACACTGCTGGAAATGTACAAATAATAAATGTGTCTGCTGAGGGATAAGGAAATGTTGGGATGTTGAATCTCTCTACAGTTCCATTTAATATTTGGTTTTTTTAATCCTTCTGCTTCCATCTCTGTCTATATCTTATAATGCATTCACCACCACAGTTGCATGGTGTGTGGCCAAGAACACATAAATGTGGTAAGAAAAGTTACATAGAAATACAATATTATCAACATTAGTGGTCTTTGGGTATGTCCAAAAAGAATTTCACAGAATGAAGATGGGACAATGCATGCATTCAATTCCTTTTTTTCTCCTTATATATGACATAAAATTAAAGTCCTATATAAAAGGAACGATTTCATACATTCTGAGAAGATAGAATCAGTGTAGCTAAGGAAAGAAAGCTATGGGTACATAGAACAGCTTAACAGAGAAATCTGTTAGTGGAAAAGTCTCAGAGAAGTGGAAGACTTTTCTCTACAGCCTTTGAAATTGAGATAATAAGAGCACTGGACAAAATTCACCTGGCCTCAAACATCTATGATGAAAACAAAGGTGCCCAGGAAGAAAGCTCTTTTTCCCAAAAATCTTTGTACAGAAAGAAAGGGAAACAAACAGCATTTTTTAATTTTCCTAGGAGTTCTTCTACCAAAAAGGCAACTGACTGCTGTATGTGGAATGTCATCCTATCATAAAGCCACTCTCAGCTTCATTGTATTTGTGCTACCATCTTTATAGCTGCTCTCTTTGCTTATAGAATTGAACCGAAAGCACAGAACTGGTAAATCAGCATTGACAGCCTAGGAAGCCAAGTAGTCACATTTCAGTGTCAGTCAAGTGCTTTCTCAGGGAAGAATTTGCAAAGTAACATGTTTCACATCTTTTTTTGGCATAGTCATGAAGGAATAAGCAAACAAAAGGAGCAGCATGTATTCTGTCAGGTCTGCAGCAACTTCTACAGATTTTCTCAGTATCTCTTTAAGGAGAAGAAAGTTGCCAAGGTGGAAGAAAAGTAAAAGCCTGAAACAAATTTTTGTCCTGCTTTATCAGTGCCATGGAATTTGGGAATTCTTTGCAACTATCAGAACTGCCTGTTATATGAAATGGTTATGCTCAGAAACCTAGGCAGGGTTGTGGCCCTTTTGGGTCTGCCACAGGCCTGCTTTTATTTTGTCCTCAACTTGTCTGGCCTTGCCTTTGTACCACGTGGACTCAAACTATAAAGACAGCAGAGCTCCAGATGATGCATGTGAAGGGTGCGGCTTTTTTGCCATGGGCAACAAAAGCACATTGCCAACTTCTCTGTGTTTTCCAGTGATATTATGTAGAAACAGCAAATTAGGGACTGATGTGAGTAAAATCACATCACTGGATTTCTTCAGATCTGTGTTTCCCTTGCCATTTTAAACCATGTTCCCTGTACACTAAGGAATGTGCTAACTGAGTTCAGATCTACCTGTATTTTCTAAGTCACGCAGTTATTCTTGAGTCTAGTCCAAGCCTGACCGGAACCAACTGCTCTTTGTTTCTTCTTCAGAACCATCACTCTGTGGACTTTGCCATTTACTCATTCTGTATTTTCTCTTGCTGTAAAGGGATTAAATTATAGGAGAAGTTATTAGAAACAGAAGGGAACTTGGCTTTAATAATCTGTACTCTATTCACAAAATAACTCACAAACCACTCACTGATACCTTTTGATTTGCAGACCTTCCTTGTAGGCTTGAAGTCAAATCAGTGATCCAGAAGAGCTCAGAAAGGAGACATTTTTCCTTGCAGAAAATACTGCTATTGGAAAAAGATGTGGCCCTCTGCAGCTGTCATGGCCTTTGATATCCAGATACATGTTGTTTCCATATTTCATAGTGAACTGTGAGACCAGATGATCTCCATAAATAATGCAGTCTTGTGATTTCCTCAATTACCATTCCAACAGCAACTTCCAAAGGGTTGATGTACCAGGAAGCATTCATGAGCACATAGGGACAGCTAAACTTTCAGAGTACTTTTGAGAATGGATGAGAGATGTCCTGATGTGAGAGACAATCTAGACATAAGCATCCAATCCTGCACAGGGCTTTGACACTTGGAAATAAACCTAGAATGGTTTGCATTACGGAAGAGTCTAGTCCTGGGCATGAAAGTTCTTGATGGCTAGTGTTGTTAAGGTGGTTCTGTGTGTCTCATCCAAAGCTGATTTACATTCCCAGTATGATAAATTTTGGATATTGACTAAGAAGATTCCTTTATTACCTCCTTCTGCAAAGTCCTTCAAATCTCTTTCCAGAAATTCCCATGTGGAGCTTTTTCCTATTGTGATGTCATTGCTGTTCTAACAGAAACTTGTTAGATATTTTTCCTCTACAAAAGAAAGGCCCTAAGAAGTCCCTTTCCCAAAGAACACTCAATAAGAAGTCTTTCCCCACCAAAATATTGACCATAGGAGTAAGAATCACATAAGACTTACTATTGTCTTTAAACTATATAAAATTAAATATAGTAAATTTCCCTTTCCCCATCACAAATTTACACCTTTGTGTTTCCTCTACCAGTGGCTGTAAATTAATTTCTGACAGGCAGACTTGTCTGGTCTCCAAAAATTCCCCTTTCCAATGAACAACTACATAATCTCTAAGCAGGTTTACTAGGTTAACTGAAGGCATCCTTCAAAGTCTGAGCCTTCTAAAAGGACCTAACAGGGTGTAGTGAATGGTCATGTTTTCAGAGAAACAGCAGAGCAGGATGTCAAGGCAGACAGCACTGGCAGAGCTGAGCAGATGGGAAGGTGAGCTGAAACAGATCAGTTATTCACTCAGGCCCCAGCTGAAAGCTGATTATACGGAGACTTGTGTGTAAAGTATTTATAGTCCAGCCTCAAAACTCCAAATCTTTTCCAAGTGGGATAGTTTACATAGTCAAATGAATTGCCATTAATTATCTGTGTTTATTACTAGGATGCTTTGACTATGTTTGAGTGGCACAGTGCTTTCTGTTTGTCTTTGTTGTTTTCATTCTTTTTTAAAATCTGCTAGTTACTCTCACACAGTATTATCCTGTGAAATGTTCTTACTGAAAGATAAAAGATACGAGAATTCCCACCTAACTGGGAACAGATTTATGACTAAATTCAGCCCTCAGTCTTGCTTCCCGCAGGCAGTTCCCAAAAGAAGAAATAGTTGGATTTCCTTCTCTCTGTTTCTGAGCCCTAGATGCCACATACACATGGAGTCTTGTTAGTAGTTATGCCTTTAATTTGAGGCATGACATGAGAACATATGGCATCATAAAACCCACCAAATACAGCAATCCAAGGATTGGCTGCAAAAATCACAGAGGGCCTGGAAAGCTCGGTGATGACAATTGTGAGAACCTATATAACCTCTCACTGAAGGGCAGGTAGGTCTTTTCAGAACAAGACACAAATTCATGGACACACTTTCTAACCTTTCTGTGTACATGCATGTGCACAAATTAGACACTACGTTCAAAATTGTCTTTTGTAGTCTGCATTAAAAGCATCCAGGGAACACCATAAAAGAGTGATATGGCAGATGTCTCTGTCAGACCCTTTCTGAAGGGTTTTCCCTTTGATACTCTTCAGTCATGTTTTGCCTGATGTTTGTATATATTCACACACAGAAGCATATCTGTTTGTACATACAAATATTTCTTCAGAGGATATATGTGTCTTCTATATTGCATTTCCTTTTCACATTATGATATACAGATAAATGCATTGGAATAATTCTCCAATTTCTCGCTTCCTAGAGCCTAATTTATAATGACTTAAAATGAGGGGACAGTGCCTCTTTCTTAGTGTGGGTTTTGTTGAACTTTCTGGAAGAGCTTTGCTGCCATGTGACCTGAGACAGAGAAAATGTTGATACCAATAAAATCTTAGCAGAGCATGCCAAGAAAATCAGCATTTAGTTTACCTAGGATATCCCAGAGGAAACATACAGTTAATACTGAAGTTTAAAATATCTCAGCCTTGGAATCTTAAAACTCCATCAGCACTTGGAAGAGGGGGAAGAAAGAAAAAATCCTGTAGCAACAAGGAGGTTAAATACACACATATGCAAAATGTAGCACAACTCAATGGATCACTCTTAGCTGCTATGGATTTTTGTCTGACATGGGTTTTGCTCTTGATCTCCTCGTATTTGTAGCATTTCACACAAAAAAAATTAATAAAACCTTCCCCTTTCTGAGAGTACCTTGTAATAAAAACAAGAATATTTTGAAAGGAAAGAATAGGAAATGTTGACTGGGGTGTCCTGCTGCTTTCTAAGTAGTCCAGCTCCCAAGATTTATGTCAAAAGCAACTGAAGGTTGGAAATGAAAGAATGCCCTTGAAGTTATGCTCTGTAACTCAGCCAAGAGAGATGGATTTTCATTTACCTTGTCGAAAACCCAACATGAAAAAAAAAGGTTGGAGATAAAAATCTTACACCATTACTCAAGGTTTACAAATGATGTGACAAAATAAACATGTGTTCAACTCATGAGAAAAAGTGCTCCATTCAATGATATAATGGCTCCTGGGCTCAATAGAGGTGATTCTTATTTTGAAATCTCTGGAGAGTTGGCTTCAGTTGCTGAAATTGTGCCCTCTGGGTCTGAGGCAAACCCCATACATGGGCTCTCAGTAAGGAAGGAACTGGCACAGTTCAGCAGGCCTAGCAACCGTATATTCTTCCTTTGCTGCCCCTGGTGCTCACAGGTTTTATAGCATCATTTACCTGCACTGTTTCAGTTCAACATCCTACACGTTTCACTGTTCCTGCCAGGCTTGGTATTTCTGACTGGGAGAGCAGATATTGGTGGAGTGGATGCTGTGGTGTTAAACAGCCAGTAAGAGACAACAGTAGAAGTCAAGTAAATAAAAGGTAACAAGCAGCTGTGTGAAGAGTGTGTTATTGCCTTAGACAAGTCTCATTTGTACAAGTGTGGAGATGTCTCCATTGCACGTTTCAGATTTTGACACATGGCACCTTTAAATCAGTGATATAAAGGGCTTCAGTTGATTTTGGACTTAAAGCATTGCCCCTAGTTATATTTTTTTCTTAAAAACAGCAGGGTACAAAGGTAATTGTCCTGAGGTGTTAATGATTTCTCTTTATCCAATTGATTCAGCAAAACCACTAAAACCTGGAAGCAGCTTTCTTTCCATGGGAACCTGGGCCATATAGCAGATGCAGCACCAGGAAGGTTGTGCTAACAACTGAAATAAGAAGCTCCTGGTCTGAATGGATCAATATTTTGAAACTGATTATTAAGTGAAGGCTGTGCCACATGTAACATGGGCACTTTCAGTAAGCTGAAGTGTGGAGTGTGCAATTCAGCTGCTCGTCTTCAAACTCAAGATTATTTTTCTCTTTCTTAAGATACCTGTTTCTGAGCCTACCTGTCTATGGTAATGATACCTAGATAGCAACATCAGAAAGGGCTGCCAGGATTGTACAGACTTTTGCAGAGCACGGGTGAAGGAATGGCACAAGTTTTCTACCTTTAACTTCAGTTTGAGCCACACCAACTATGAAAGGACACTTGGTTCTCCCAGAAGTAACTACTGTACTGACATAATGCACATACAATTCACTGTAGAATGTTATATATGTATTAATGCAGGACAATAGTGTATCTAATTTAGAAAATCAGAACTTAGCATTTCAGCTGTATTGATAATCTCATCTTCTGTTTATAGTGTAATTCAAACCTTGAGAGTAAACACTGAAGTGTCTTCTGTCAGTGTAGCGTGGAAGATCTCTCTGTGTATCTGCAGAGATCCCACTCTGTCCTTGCAGGTTCTTTTACAGTAGAAGACCAACATGCTATAAAGACATATCTCCATTTAGGATACAGTTTTTTAAGTCTTCTTTTCACAAAGATTCCCAAACCAGTCTGGTTCTTGTTAGAAGCAAAGCAGTGGTAACAACCTTGTGGCCAAACATTTGTCCCAGAGGATGGATACAGGTGCTAGGGTTACCTTTAAGAAATCTGTGCTACCACTGCAGGGAAGTTCTTTAACCAATACACATCATCATATTAAAATGAGTTTGTTGTGCTTAAGACTAATATTAATGGCTCATGAGTCTCCAAGGCTTTAGGTAGTCATGTTTAGGTAGCTGCTGCCAGATCACAGCAGAGTTCTAGGTGGGAGATAGGTATATCTCCATAGACAAAACACTTCTGAGTTGTATTGTCATCTAACTCCAGATTCTGAAAATCTTTAAGACCAGTGAAATGGTGACTGAGGGCTAGACACTAATAGATTTGCAAGTTCTGAAGAACAGATGAATTACACAGTGGATTTTAACATGTACATTTTACATAGCCAAATCCCAGTTTTAGAGGGTTTGAGGCTGAATGGTTCTTAATCTCACATCTGTCTTCCTAGATACCTGATTAGCATTTTGTTGTCTTCAGTGTCACAGGATCTAAATCCTTTTTACTTTTGACAGATGCAATCCATGAAGCTGTTGTAGGTGTTGTATGATTTCAGTGCTTTGTAAAAATAAAGACATGAGAACAGGCTAAACACTGCCCTGAAAACACACCCAGCCACGTAAAAGGCAGAGAATAGATATGAACTCTAGTTTACTTCCTCACTTCTCCTTCTGTAATGGGCCAAGCCCCTTCAATCTGAACAGCCCTGAACTGTGAGGAAGTTCAGATCCAAACTCTTACAAGCCAGGCCATTTCTAATTATTTTTATTGCCTCATTAAATTTATTATGTTGAACCATTTTTAGTGACCTCATTAACTCTCTGCAAAGGGTTTGTCACGTACAATCCTTAACAGATGTCTGATTTCAGGCATTGTAAAGTCAGTCATCTGGCCCTTTCCCCAGCATGCGTTTAGGCCTTTAACTCTCCAATCTTATGCCCTACTCTCTTTCAAGAAGGATTTCATGTTGATGATTCTGTATTAGTGGGAAATTTGCTGTGATCCTGCTTGGGCCAGTTTTCATGCCTTCATCCTGTAGCTATGTCCCACATATTTCTTTTCATCTGCCTTTTTTCCTTCTGCATTTATCCAGATGGGTTTTATACCAGAACTGCACTCTCTCCTGTGGAGAATATCTTCTGGCTTCTTGAGTCAACCAGGGTTTGCAATGCTCCATTGGGGTTAGGCTGTAAAAACCCTCTATTATGTGTGCAGCTGGTCTCAGAGAACAAGATTTCACTTTGTTCTTTCTTTATCCATGATTTAAATGGTTGGATAGCATGATAATTAAATGCTGGGGTTCTGGACCACAGCCTTGAAGGACTGTCAAAAGCATTTTGAGTCACCATGCAGCTGAGAGCAGGATGTGGGACTGACAGGATCAAGAAGGAAGGAAGGAAGCTACCCTGTGAACCTGAGGCTTGGCCAGGTCTCCTACAACTGGCTTGCTGGGTAGGCAACATGCAATGCCAGACATCTGGGGATGAACACAAGTGAGGAGTCGTTTCTGGAAGAACATATGGATTCTGCAGTCCTACCCCTTCCCAGATCAGGAGACGCAGACATTGCCCCAGCAGGCTGCATTTCATGTATTGACACAAGAGCGACCATGTGCATGGCAGCCAGTGGTCCATCCCTCTGTTCTGTCTACACTGAATGTCCAGGATAATGGTCCAGGGAGCATATTTACACAGAATACCCCTCAAGCTTTGGAATGATATGGTTGAGGTGACTTCCTGTGTTGAAGCATTTAACATTTCTTGGTAGATTTGGGCTTTTTTCCCCAAAACCACTTTTTGAGCTTTTGTAAACCTTTATTTTCCATAATGTCCTGTGACAATCATTTCCACAGCTTAACTACATACCCTATGAAGGNCCTAGTTTGTTTAGTTTTTTCCTGTTCTTGTGTTGGAAGACCATTAATAATTATACTGTTTTCATCTTCTGCAAACTATTCATGATTTTACAGACAACTATTCCTCCCCTCCTCAGTCATCTCTTTTCACGTTGCTCCTGCATCAGTTTCACATCTTATTTCTGGTAGGTAAAGAATTGTAATAAGCTGAGGATCAGCAAAATGTTACTCTAGTATTGGGGGAAGGAGAATCAGGAGTTGAGGAGGAACCTGGACAGCAGTGATTAGATTACAAGTTTTGTTGTGAAGGTGCTGCAGCTTTTTCCTGAAAGAATAGCTAGTTTTTTAACTTAGGTTTGCTAAGTTTCAGAAGCTGTAAGCATGTAAAAAGTGGAGGACACAAATTTAAGCAAGCCTTCAATTTCCACATAAAACTTAAGCCCATTTCTCCTCTTGCCTTTTATAAAAGTTGGTCTTTAACTTGGTGCTAACTGGAATTATTACAGGGATTAGAAGGTGAATTGGGTCCAGTTCTTAGTTCATATTGCTTCTTCGTTTTATAGAGATGCAGCTCTCCTGGATTTATATCTGATTTACACCAGAACAGATGGGAGAAAAGTCAGTCCTATTGTTTTTTACACTCTGCTTTTGACAGTGATGAGAATCTTCATGCTATAAAAGTGTCTGCGCTGTGCCGTGTTCCATCTGTATTGCATATATTGTATCTGTCATGCTGTTTGGGAAGAGCTGATATTTTTGGCAATCTTTCCTTCTTGTACAACTCCACATATAGCATCACAGCATAAAAAATAGCAATGGATCGGAAAAAAATATCTGACTCATGGGAAATTCACATACTTCTTTTATCCCATGTGAGAGCAGAAGAGGAGAGTACCAATGTTTCTTTCCCCCAGTAGAATGAAAGGATGCAATTATTTCTCATCCAAATGTAAGGAGTATTCTGAGTATACTGGGGCACTGAAGTCATAGGAGGCCCAGATTAATTTCTTACGCTGTAGTTGTCTAAAATGTCTCCTAAAATGAGTAAAAGAGAGGGATGAGCCTGCCTAGAACGCAAGTCCTTTCATTCTGAACACCACAGCTCAAATACAACAGATCACTGCTCACACTGTATTGGAACCCAGACATGCCATTGACTAACTGCTTGCCCTCCAAATTTTGGGGGGGACATAGTATTCAGCTGAGGAGGAGACAAGTTCATGCCAAACTCAGAACTGCACCTTCCATGAGGAATATGTTGGCTGATGCAGGGTGCAATATCGATACGAATTATTTTATCTTCATTTTTCTAGCAAAAAAAATCCTCTAAAAGTCAACCATTTCCTAGGGAAGACTTTGAATGAGATGATGCCCTGCCTTCTCATGGGAGAAATTTTCACTCAAAAATTAAGAAACAGCTCCAAGAAGTTAATAAAAGAGTAGAAGATTGTTTGCTAATGAAGCATGCAAGTGGCAGCTGATAGATTGAAAGCCATAATATTCTTGGCTTCCACAGCCAAGATTTATGAGGGCCTCTGCTTTCACACTGGCACTGACTTTACCCATCCAAAATGTAGACATCCAATCTAAGCAGTGTTTGATCTCCTTCCATGCTCACTGTAGAGATACAGGCACCTATAGAGAAAGACTCATCTCATTGGTTTTATAACTGTTGAATTCTGAGGAATTTGTATGGCTATGAGTAAGGAAGATGCATCTAACAATGTATTTGCACCATTTTAACTCCACTAAAATACTTGAGTCATTCCAACCATCAGTCTATAAAGATGCTATGAATGGATAAGCTACTTGGCACAAGATATGGTTCCCACCCACAGAAGGGACAGGGAACACAAGTCCCCAAAAAATTCTCCCCAAAATTAAGGTCTATGGAGAGGCAGAATGAAGGAGACCTAAAGAAGTTCTTGATTAGATCCACTAACTGCAGCTGATAGAAATGTCCTGAAATACGATTAATCAATATTGCTGTGTTAAAAACCAGCTTCTAGCTCCAGACATGGTGCAATCTTTAGTTTCTTGGGATCAAATTTAGGTGGATTTTGATTGATTTTGATTTTCATAGTAGCACTGATGCCAGCCTTCTGATGGTAGCAGTCTAGAGGTGGGAACAATGCTTCTCAGTGACTGTGAAGTTTCACTGATCCTACAAACCTTCCTTTGTAGGAAGGTTTCACGCTGGCATAGGGTGAAGGGAGGATGCAGGGAGGGATTCTGCAAACTTGTCAACTCATTTTTAATATGACAATGGGGATAACAGCAGTGAGGTAGGAATCTGGGAAANTTTTCTTTGGAACTGCAAATGGGAAAGGACCACCTGGGTTATGAATTCCTGTCTTCTGGAATTACAGGCTGCTGTGCCAGTTTCATCATTTTTTTTTCAGGAAAGAAGAATGTAGTGCTGGCTGGGAATGTGTAGAGATGCTTTTNCCCAAAAAATTCTCCCCAAAATTAAGGTCTATGGAGAGGCAGAATGAAGGAGACCTAAAGAAGTTCTTGATTAGATCCACTAACTGCAGCTGATAGAAATGTCCTGAAATACGATTAATCAATATTGCTGTGTTAAAAACCAGCTTCTAGCTCCAGACATGGTGCAATCTTTAGTTTCTTGGGATCAAATTTAGGTGGATTTTGATTGATTTTGATTTTCATAGTAGCACTGATGCCAGCCTTCTGATGGTAGCAGTCTAGAGGTGGGAACAATGCTTCTCAGTGACTGTGAAGTTTCACTGATCCTACAAACCTTCCTTTGTAGGAAGGTTTCACGCTGGCATAGGGTGAAGGGAGGATGCAGGGAGGGATTCTGCAAACTTGTCAACTCATTTTTAATATGACAATGGGGATAACAGCAGTGAGGTAGGAATCTGGGAAAATAAGCAGTAAGGCAGTCTGGCATTTCCCCCAAAATGTGCCTGCTTCATGGTGTTGGGAGTAGATACAGATAAAAGACAGACCCCTGGATTACTGCTGATCCTTAGAAGGGGTTAGTGTGTGCCACACCATGTGCCTCCATTTATTAGCAGGCTGAGGGACATGCAGGAGCAGCAGCTTGTGTCCTTGCAAGATGAGTCTTCAGTAAACACTGATTGCTACCCTATGTCTGAAATTGAGTTTTTATCCTCAGTGACCCATAAACACATGGCCTGGGATCTTTCCCCAGAGTATTTGGAGTGACTTTAATGAGTGACTTAAGTAAAAAAGCAAAGAGGCCTTATGCCTTCAAAGCCTGTGAGTATATTTTTCACCCAAAGAAGAAAGTTCAGGCACTGTTTATCCTGTTCTGCCCAAGGCTTGCTCTTCTTGTTTTGCACTGAATTTCTTTCCTGCTAGACATTGTTCACAAGCTGAAGTTTTCTTTGGAACTGCAAATGGGAAAGGACCACCTGGGTTATGAATTCCTGTCTTCTGGAATTACAGGCTGCTGTGCCAGTTTCATCATTTTTTTTTCAGGAAAGAAGAATGTAGTGCTGGCTGGGAATGTGTAGAGATGCTTTTCCCTTTTGCTTCTTGTTGTGGATAGACACAGAAAATAACCTCCTTCCAAAATAAGATGTGTTGTACTGTAATGATGAAGGTCTCTTCCTATTTCTACCAGTATCAGCAGGTGACAATAAATACATTGACAGTATATGCACATAATTGTGGAGAGGTTGGGAGACAAGCTCTACAAAAGGCTGTTACTCAACCACTCAATCACTGCCCTCTGTAATCCCAAGGAAAGAAGGTTGGTATGAGGGTGGAGCAGGATTAAGTCTATAGCACAGTGTTATCCTATGGACCACTCCTGCTGGGCATATGAAGAGGGAACAAGATGCCCATGTGAGCTGCCATGGTCATGTCTGTGTCCTGTCAGAGCCAAGGAGAGAGGCCACAGCACAGGCATGTCAAACACATTGTCAGAAGGTGCTGAAGTGGCTGGGTTTATTTTAATCTGGAAATGTGGCCCTTGCTGCCTTTTATGATGTGCCAGTCTAAGCTGCCTCTGGCAGCTGTGAGAATATTGGTTTTGGCAGACAGCTGCAAGGAGCAGCAGACTGGAAGGAGTCAGCAACAAATGTGATAAAAGGGGAAAGTTGCTGACGCCAGGAGGAAAAGCACAAGGTCCTGCTGATTACCAGAAACCCTTCAGGAGCTGTGAGGAAGAGGAGGTCTGCTCTGACACTGGGATGGACGGACAGATAATGACTAGCCCTCTCCCCTTGACTTCAGTTGAATTGTCCTACTCCACATGTAAGATGCCCCATTGG
>WEIV01027613.1:256358-283696 GCA_013390005.1 Calyptomena viridis | reverse complement strand
TAAAGAAAACAATGGCTGGTATAACAGCTGGGCATGTAACTGGAAGAGACAATGCCTGTACAACCAGCCAGGCCCAGCTCTATTTATGCAGGTGTAAAAGGGCTCTTGCCATTGGAAATAGTGTGCAGTCATTGTATTACACATTCTTTCCTCTGTCGGCATCCTGTTTAAACAGACTGAGTGCAAAGGGGTGTCTGCTATTCATTTGCGGATGCCTTGTGATGATATGAAACGTAATTGTATAATTTATGCTGAATAAACCAAGAAATGGCTGCTGTTCAAGGGAACTAGCAAGCCCCCAAAGTACTTGAAATATTGGAGCAGGCAGAAAAGATAACAAAGCCTGATCTTTCTGCTGCTTCTTATGTTAGAGCTGCTTTTGTACAGGGGGAGAGGAAATGGTTAGCAGAAGAATGTGATTCAGATGTGCTTGGATACTGCTGGAAGTGAGGGAAGCACAATGGATCAGCAAACCTATTGAGTAACTCCACCAAAGCGAACGTACTTGCCTGGGAACAAATATTGGCCCCTGGACTCTTCTTTCTGTGCAGTGCAGCTCTTCAAATGTTTGTCAAAATGAATGTGCAATTGTTTGTTTGTTTATTTAGAGCCAACAATGTCAGGCTGCACGTTATGGCCCTGTTGTGTTTGGCTTATTCGTGACTTCTCTGCCTGAAATAATTTTATTTTTATATAGCTGGAGCAGGGAGGAGGACATTGGGGACTTTGTTTTATCTTGTAATACATGATTCAAGCATTGAATATTAAATTTGGGGCTTGGCTCAGAGACAGGTCAAAAGAGAATAGCTTGGAATAAACTGCTGATATAGAGCCTTGCTTTCTACGTAATGGCAGGATGCTTTCATGCTATGAAACTATGAAAAAGTCCTCTAGAGTTATTACAATCTTACCCTCCAAAGAGATTTTCTAGCTTAAAACTAAGACCTTCTGATTTTGACTTCCTGAGCAGGAATGCTAGTGCTACATCGAGGTAATAAACTCCCAGGCTTTTCATGTCAGTATTCCAATTTGGTTTAAAGACATTTTAAGCTGGCAGAAAATGGTGAGAAATTAATACGTGAAAAGCGAAGTGTCTCAAATTGCAGTGGATATGCTGCAGTTCTCTCACTTTGGCTCAGTTCTTGTGAGACAAAATGTAGTTTTTCTTATTGTTCAGCAGCTTCATGTAGAAAATCTGGCTCATGCGAGTGTTTCCTGGTTAACTGATTTCACCATAATCAATGTTAAATTCTTGTAACAAAACAATGTTTGTTCAAGAAGCAACCCTAAGCTGAGCAGGACATCAGGTGTTTAAGAAAGATGCAACTGCACTAGTCACAGGCAAAGATAGATGTGTGAAAGTGCACCCAAGTCCATGGTTTGTTCAGCTGTTTCACTGGTTCCAGTCTGCTCCTGTCTTCTGCTTGAAGTGGGATTTGTACAAAACATGTAAAGCAGGTTCTGAGAATATTCAGTGGGTCAAAATGAACTTTTAGCTTGGTGTCCTGAAATGTGTTTTGGTTTCTTGTTTGTTTGTTTTGTTGTTTTTGTTCGGTTTTTGTTGTTTCGTTTGGTATTTTTTGTTGGGTTTTTTGTTTGGTTTTTGTTTGGGCTTTTTTTCAGGTGCAGACAAATGNTCAGGTGAAGACAAATGGCTGCTTTTTAAAGAGCTCCTCTGGAACTTTTCAGGAAATCTAAACTTCATGCTCTTGCCTCAGTCAGTCTCTCTTTTCCTGAATGTGCAGCTGCATAGGTGTGCATCATAGGGTTTGTTCTGATTTATGAACAAAAAACCCACCTATTTTTTTTTTTTTTATGGTATTTGCATCCTCTAAGAGTTTAAGTATTTTTTTTCTCTCTTTGACCCTAGTGGAGGTTGAAATTCAAATGTCAAAATAATGACATTTACTGCAGGGACAGATATGGCCTTTTCCAATCAGCCATATTAATGAGCTTCATCAGAATGTGGTGTTACTTGGCAAAATAAAGCTGTATGTCCTTTCTCTGAGAAGTATATACATGTTGAGGCATAATCAAAAGCTGACATTTTCAGAAGACCATAGAAAGGGCAGTCAAACTGTTTTGCAATCATGAGAAATACTGATGCTAAAAATGCCTGAGTTTTCATTACGGAAATATGGCCACCCTAAATAATAATGTTCTTTTGGCTGTTGTCTCAGAAGGACCTCAAAACAGTCATTGCTAAACCTCTCAATGTCTCAGAGAGGTGGAAAAATGTCTTGCTAGGGTGAAATCTGTTGCATTAGCAGCATTCCCAGACATGCCTACAGTCACACAGTGTATTGAGATGCAGCCAGAGACCAGAATGAACGCTGTGGACCTATTTCTCCTGGCTGGTGGCATTCTGAGCTGAACATTCTTTCTGTTTTAAATTGGACAGTTCAGCTAAATCTGGGTTGTGTGACTGATCTTTCCCTGTTTGGTCAGGGAACAAGATAGATTCAAACTATGTATTCCATAGATTGCCATAATGTAATTTAGGTTGGAAGTGAACTTTGGGAACTCTGAACCCTTTTGAACAGTCACTCAGTCCTGCTACGTCAAGTGTCAAATAGCTCCAAGAATGGAGATTTCAAGGCCCCTTTGGCCCTTTTTCATTCTTTGATTACCCTCCTCATAATTACTTTTCCCTAATTCTTATCATACCAAAATTTCCCTTCTTCTATATTGTGCCATTTACCTCTCATCCTCCTGTGCACCTCTGAAGAGAGTCTGTCTTTTTCTTCTCTATACATCAACCAACAGCTACTGAAGACAGGAATAAGATCCCCTAATTGCTTGCTCTTCCTAAGACTGCACAAATCAATCTCCAATTTTTTCTGGGAAAATATCACTAAACCTTTGCCCCACTTTTATTTCTGTTCCCATAAATTTATGTCAGATATGCTGGGGAACAAATGCCAGCCTTACCCACTATTACATTCATGTACCCTCAGGAAGGACATACATACCTTGACTCAAATCCTCAAGTCCTTTCTGTGAGCCACAACATTGTGATTACAAGTAAGCAAGAACATTTAACCTCTAGTGGTTGTTTTAGATGTTTAAAATTTCTCAAAGTTAGAAGTGCGATGCAGAAGCTGGTAGTATCAGGTTTTTTGCAGATCAAATTGTCCTGACATCTGCAAAGTGATTTGCCTCTCAGTGTCTGTTTCAAATTCAATAAAATTTACAGTAGCCATGTCTGACCACAAAGGGCTCCTATCAACTGCTGTGCACTCCTGAAGCAAAAACCATGGTTCCATATTTTCAGTTTCACAGAGAGGAATTCAGTACATGACTGAAGATTGTGGAACAGTATTGTAAGAAAACAAATGCAACAGAAAGAGAGAGAAAAATCATGGCATGCCTTTTCTGTTACCAACTTCTTCCATTCTGATGGTGAGATAAGGATTGGAGAGAGAACTTCATTAAAGCAGTTCTGTAGATATTCTGGAGGGGATTTGTTTCATACAACACTACGCTTTGCTTGAAAAACTGAAACATGAGTCCTGCAAGGTGTTAACCTGTTCAATGGGTTAAACAGCAGCAGAGAACTTCTCCATTTCAACCAGCCACATCTTCTCCACTTTTTCCTCTCCTCTTCTCTTGATCAAATAGAAAATTCTGCCCAGGCTACACTGATTAAAATAAGCAAAAAGAAGTACCTGCAAAAAGGATGTACTTGTGTAGTAAAGTCCAGAGCATTTCAGCCTGATTTTTGTAGAGTTAAGCTGGTTTCAGGCATGTTAATTTCCAGAACTCTCTTGTCAAGAAACATTAGAAAAACTCTTCAGATTTGGGGTTTGACTTTTTGCCTTCAATGATAAGATCACTGAGGTAGCAGGAAGAAGGGGAGCAAGAGGGAGATGGTTACAAGGATGAGTTGCTTAATTGTGTTGTCTGTTTGACAGTGAAAGTTGGGTCTGCTTCTGGAAAACATTTTGGCATGTACTGTTATCGAACATCATATGCAATTTTTCCCTTGTCATCCATGTATATATGTATGCATGCTTAAGAAACATTTACTGTTAGGTAGTGTTTCTTCTGAGCTGTGTCACTGAACCAGATCTGAACAGATCTGGCTGTGTGCCACTGATTTACTGGGTGATGCTGGGCAAGCCCCTGCCTCTTCCTGTCCTTCATTTTTCCTTCTCTGTAGAAAAAGACCTTGATTTTCTTTGAAACATACAGAGAGGAATGTACAGCTTATCAGGCTGATGGTTATTATTAGCAACTAGAAATAAGAAATGATAGCAGCAAGTGAAACAGGGAAAGGGCAAATGTCCCAAATAATTTTCACTGACTGCTCCCACTAAGCCTGGGGAGAAGTTGTGGCTCTGCAGCATTTCTCCTTTACAGCTGTACCAGCAGGTGCTTTCTGTGGAATCAGCCCTGAAAATGAAGGAGGAAAGTTATTGTTTTACTTTCACAATGAGGTGTATCACATTCAGGGCAACAACTGCCAATAGCAGGAAAGGTTTGATCAAAGGTGTCAACCTTTGTGGCTTCGCCTCCAAACCTCTTGGTATTCAGGCAGGAAACTGGAGAACATGTTATTGCAGTTGAATTTCTGCCTGATCACCAAACAGCCCAGCAATTTTGTGAAAACTGCCCGGCCCTCCCACATGAAAAAATATATCCTCTCTCAGCATTAACGATTGTAAAGGGTCAGCAATTTTTAATATCCGGTAGTTCTTTTTGTCTCTGCACTCTCCTCTCTCTGCCAGGCATCTCCTGCACATTGCACTGCTGGACTGGAGCAGGGACGGCTGCTGAGGACACTTGACACTATATAATTCATCCTAATCAAAAGGGAGGGACAGCAAGGGAAGACCAGGAGTTGAAGAAAAGCCCTTTGTAAGAAAATGCTCGAACACTTACAAGTGTCTTCTCTTGAGGGAAGGGAAAGTGGGGAAGGGAAAAGGAAAATCCTTTTCAGTTCTGGGCTCTCACACATGAATTTTGTGACAGAGATGAACAGAAAACAGGTGAAGGAATAGATGTAGTGAGAACAGAAAGCATATGGGTAAGGAAAGCTCAGCACCTTTCTCACAAATCTTTTTCCCAGGGGAATGAGCTGCTGCTGATTTTGGCTGTCAGCAGTGTTGGGATTTACAAGGTGCTGCTGGGCTTTCTTGTCCTAAGTCAAAGTGTGGGAGGCAACAGCATGCCATCATCCTTGTCATGGCCTAATGAAAGGGCTGGCTAATTGCCCGATATGAGTATTCATGGAAAAAGGTTTGTCTGCTTTATGGTTTGTATTCTTTCAAGACACAAAATGCTCACCTGATTTGGTGGTGGCAGAGAGTGGAGAAACTTACATTAAATCATTTTCTTTAGGAAAAAAATACTAGACAGCAATTTGTCCAAATTTGGCTCATTGGGGTTTCCCTCTGATGCCACTTCTTTCTCAGCTTAATTCAGCAGTGATATTTCTGTTCCTCTCAGACCTGACTAGTTAGCAAAATGCCTGCAGTGTTAAGCTGATCAGGTCAGTACTCTAAGCAGGATCAGGAGCTGGAGATCAGCTGCCCGGCCTCAATCTACACTCCCAGACATCTTGATGTAGCAATACTCAAGGTCCCTCCTGAAATGCACCCCCTTTTCTCTTTCCTTGCTTCAGTCCATTGGGCCAAGTTTCTGAGGGGTGAAGGGCCCAGTCATGCATTTCGTGCCAACTCTCTGTTGTACCTTGTCTTATGTGTCAGTACTTTCTATTATAGCACCCAGGCAGCTCTTGTCCTATAGCTGCCCCATGAGTCCAATCCTGTCTGCTTAAATCTATTGGAAAGGAACAAATACAAATGAAAAAGGTCAGAGGAGACATCAGTGAAAGAAGACATCAGAGAGGGTGGGCTGAAAGGAAAGACAAAGTAGTTCAAAGTGTTCTGAGATGCTGAGGTGCCATGGAGAGGAGTGAGTAGGAGGTGACACACCAGACTTGGGCAGCAGAAAGGCTGTAAAGTATTTTGAGAGCACTGGAGCAGAAATCATATGCCAGTTGTTTTCAGTTCCCCAGATGTGAGAGACTTCATGAATTGATTCAGAGAATATACAAGTGAAAGACATGAGTGTACTCTTGTGCTGTTGAGCAAGTTGTGCCCCTTCTCTCTTTCTGCCTTTGTTCAGCTAAATCCTGAGCATGTTGGGCTGGGACTGCTTTTCAGTATGTGCATACCCTCTACCTCACACCCCAGGATCCTCCACAAAGTGCTGGTGAGAGAAATAACAGCCTGTGTGAAAGGGGAAATGGTCTGGCACAGCCACAGGGATAGCTCTGATGTCCAGTGAGGGTGCAACAATATGCACCAACTCTTTCACTGCCTCCCTTTTGAAAAGGAGAGGAAAAAACCCCCCTCAAAACCCATGAGGCACAAACATGTTATTTTTCCTTTCTTGAAAACAAACGGTCTTTTCAATTAGAATGATTTGTCCCTGAAACAATCAATCTGTGGTTTATAAAAGCAAACACTTGAGTAATTAGTTCTATCCAGGAAGAATATTAACTGTTTGTCTTTGTGTAATTAATCACTGACCCTGCCAGCCCTACAAAGCCTCCTTTGCACAGATGGGGCAGTGAAGGAGGTGAGCAGAGGGCAGGAGTGAGGTGAGTAACATGTGATATACAAGGACAGGGTGTCAGGACACTGTAACACACATTTTCCCCCCACACACCTAAACAAGTGCCCACATAAATTCTGTGAAACCATATTCCAGCCACAGAGCCATGGGCTGCTACTTGAAGAAACAATAAATAACATTTTTAAATATAGTTATTTATAGTAACCTTTTAACTGCGGGGGGGGAGGGGGGGGACATTCAGCTCTCTGTGGTTCATTTGACTGATTGATAAAGCATTTGCAGTGTTTTCTATGCAGTACTGCTGTAACTAGGGCCCCAGCCACTGGCAGGTGAATTGGCACTGAAATGCCTTCAACCAGAGGAATCACAGGCTCTGGTCTGGCCAAATTGAACATTTCCAAGTGCCACCCCAGAGCTGGCTCTGTGCCAGTGGCTGGTGTTACATGCAAGCTGTGGTTTACTCTGATCTCAAGTCTACAGGGAATGAAGCAACTTCAAGTCTCTTCCTCTACCCCTGACCTCCAGTTTAACTTTGAGGAAATGTTTGGATTTATTCAAGTGTTTTTCAACAACATGAAATAAGGTCAAGGTTTGTTTTCTTCTTCTCTTACGTCTGGTATGATTGTACAGACCAGCTCTCCTATGTTGCATCAGTAAGATTTTTTTATTGATTTCACAGTAGCAGCTGAAAACACTAGAATGAAATAAAAGGTGCCAAATATGAAACACTCTGTCAACATGTAGCTCAGCAAAGTCAGGCAAAATACAGAAGTCGTGTGCAGCAGACAGATGGGAAGAGTAGCAATAAGATGAACAGAACTGATGGGCATCTTGTCTTGACTGAGGTTACAGTACAGCAGACTCCTTACTGTAAGAAACAGTCTCAATTTCTGCGCACAGTTTTGTAGCACTTCTCTGTGTCCTGGATATGAGATGCACCTCTCTGGACTCTTGACAGAGCCCAGGAGGATGGGGGACTTGATTTGTCTGCCAAGGCCTTGGTGATGCTGCTCATGGCTGATCATGGCATGATCACATGTGTGTAAAATGGCCATGCAAGGCTGGCTGGGGAGAGTGGATGGGTTTTGTTCCCCCACATCTCTAAAATGCTTCCACCTGTGAAAACAGGGAACATTTTTGCACTCATCCCAGTGCTTCTCTTGATAGGGTTTCTCTGTGACAGGCAAAACACAGTGGTTTGCCTGCAGATCGTTACCGATGATGGCAGCTTGTGAACAGCCCCAGGCCAAGCTTTTCCACTAAGGAAGGAAAAAAGGGTCTTCCCCTTTTCTCACTCCCTTTAGCTGAACTACCTTGCTATGTCAGCCACTCTTGGTTGCATCCAAAGAAGTTGAACTCCAGGTCAGAGGAAATCTGATCATCCTCTCCCACCTCCTACCCTGAGTTGCTGTTCATTAAGGTGAGGTATAGCTTTACCTTCACAGGACACTCCTTTTGCTCTGTATCAGCCCTGCTGAATGCTAAGCAGGTCACATATGGCCTCTGTCAGCTACACTGCAAATCTTTTGTACCTTTTAAGGAAAACATTGCCAGTGTTTTCCTTCCATCACTGTTGGAACCCAGCCCCATCTTGGTGATAAATGGTGCCTGTTGATGAAGGAATGCTTCAGCCAGACCCACGACTCTGCAAGGACACTGTGCTGATCCAAAACTGCAGCCAGGGGTTGTCTCCACCAGCCCTGGGGTTTCAGCTCCTCCCAGCAGGTGGGGCAATAAAAACCTTTGCCACTTCTTTTTTCACCGAGCACTGGAAAGGCTGAACTTCTGTATTAAATCATATTGTTGTGATAGCTACTAAATTATGAGATTGTCTATTATTAACTTCAAAACACAAGCTTGAGCGGTTGGTTTTTTTTACAAAAACCTCTCAATTTTCAAATGTCAGAGAGCTTGTTTCAGTTTGATAATGGACTGTACTTGAAAGATTCAGTGGAAGAATGAGGTTTTACGGCAATCCAATGAATGGCTGTGCATCTACGTTACATAAAATCAGAGACCAAGAGGTGAAAGCAAGGGATGAGAAAGGCTTACAAATCCAGGGGCCAGCTTTTGTGCCTTCTTCCATGTGAACCAACTGCTGTTCTGAGGAGACAAACCTGAGCTCCTTCTGCTGCTCCTTCTGAGCTCAGGATCAGGTGGGTGAGTGATGAGGGCCATTCCTTGGCTTGGTAGTTCTGTACAGTGTAGATACTGACATAATTTGAGACTCACAACTCCTTAGTGCTTTCCCATGGCTCGTTCCTGGGTCCTGTGGGGAAAAAATGGTTCTCCCACAGTTTACCAGGACCTTGCTGATGCCATTCTTGTGACCTTCTTGTGGTGACAACAACAGCTAAGAAAGATTTGGTCTTTTTCTTTGATCCAGCTTACAGCCACCCTAAAAAGAAGACATTTGAAATTTTTAATTTTTTTTTTTTAGACAGGTCACCAAACAGGTTGAACTCCCCATGCAGCTCTGTGATTGCTGATGTTAAGACAAAAGGAGGAGCTGGCCCATATGGCCAGGAGCTGGAGAAAGGTAAGTGCTTGTGGCTTTCTTCAATGATCTTAGGTCACTTTAGAGCAGCCATTAATTCTCTCCCTTTAAAGAGTCATGATTTCCGTGTTGGATAATCTCAGGTCAAGCCCAAGTGGCTGTCAAGGTGGGTGGTCATAACAATAAAATATAGGATATCAGGATGCAACTCAATTTAGCAAGTAATCTGCCAAAGTCAGTGACCCCGTAATTAATGTCTTAGGAGAAGGAAAAGAAAATCTTTCCTTACAGGAAGGGAAAGACATTTTAACGTCTTCAGGGGGTTACACAACAGAGCACTGCTGTCTAGGAATGGTAGCTGGGGAAAGGAATCACTCTCAATTTCCATTTTCAATATTTCACTCACAGATGCAGGAGATGTGAGAAGTCAAGCCAGCTTAACCATCATGGGTTCAAGCATATTTTTTTCTATTCAGTCTGAATGGGCTTCTTTGACCCTTCTGGGAATTTATCACAAGAGATCATACAGAGACACATCACCAGCCCTTGATATTTTTCTTCTCTGTTTCTTTCTTTTGTTTCAAAAATACAATGATCTTTCCAAAGCCACTGTGACTGTAAATCGAAATTCCACTCAAACAATGCCTTGGACATCCAGCACTTCAACGCTTGTGCCTGCAGCCTTCACTGTAAAGGGTTTCTCAGAGACTCAGGAAAAATGGTGAAATAAGGCATTTGTGTTTCTCTTCAAGGCAAGGCAGCTGGACAAGGGTCAGATTAATATGATAGTCCCATTTCTGCCTTTGGTTTAAAACAGCTCTTGCATTGCTTGAGGCACACTCAGCAGGCTTCTGCCCTGGGACATCCTCCACATAGTTTGAAAGCATTCTTGAACGTGTCCTGCACACCTTGTTCCACACTCTTCCACGGAATAGCTGCACTGTGTTGCAGCTGCAACACAGTGGTCTGTGGATGAGTACCAGGCCCAAGGGGAGGAGAGGAGGTGGCAGGAGCAGGATGAGAGGACAAGTGGGACAAGAGCAGAGGGATCTGTAGAAGGATCTGGTTATTCCCTGATCAGCTACAATTAGAGTTTCTTCATACCTGACACCACTGATAAGGCAGAGCACTCACAAGGAGTTTGTACAACCTACTTCTTTCTCACTTACGTGCATTAGATACAAACCACCACTTCTGGAAATTTCTGCTCTTTGAAGGTTCTTCACAAGACTAGGGAGGAACTTCCATGGTTCTTTGACCTGCACACAACTGATGCAGGGCTAGCCATATCACTTGTTCAGTGTGTAATATTCAAATACTCAAATTATGGGAAAGCTTATCAAAACTTTGGCAGTCCCGGAAAGACACAACTGCAATAGCAGAAAAGATCCATGAACAGAGCTGAGTGTTTATTCAGTGCTGGCCTTTGGGGCTGCGAAGACATTGTGTAAAGAGATGAGCTTTTACTCATTGCTAGATTTTGGAAGGTGAATAAAAAGGGGATTTATCAAGTGGTTCAAGGAAATTGGGATGGGGTAGGTGATGGAGAGCACGCCTGTATGAGGATTCATGGCTGTTCCCACAGAACAGATAAAAAAACTGCTTCTTTCCTCAATCTACTGTCCCATTACCTGACTGCCTGTGCATGAGTGCTGTGTGACTGAAATGAATCTGACCTCCAGAAAAAAGCAGCAAAATGTTACTTTTTTATTCTACACACAGCCTTTGGGTAAATGCCTTGGTGGTCTGATACACACTGGCACAAAGGAGCCATTAATGGCACAGGGAGTCTCAAGGAAGCAGCTGTGCCACCTAGGAAGGCACTGTGGTCATAATTCTCCCAGGGGCCTTTTGCTTTCTTTCCCACCTGCCCCAGATCAAAGGCATCAAGGAAAATGGATTTCAGGAGGTGGAGGGGTTAGCTGTTGTGAGCGTTTGCTTGTGTGTTTTACTGCCATATCCCAGTGGTTGTGCAGCTCCAGTGAAAACTGGAGCTCTATTATTAATTCTCTTGTATCAGTAGAAAGGAGCAGGGCAGCGGGGTCAAGGGAACTGAAAGAGGCCTTGCAAGGCAAGCAAAAGAAAGCATTGAGGGGAAAGTAGCACTATCAGCTCTTGTGATGTGATAGCAACTTTCACCATCCTTGACCTCTTTCTGAAAAACTGTGCCTATCAAAGGTAAATGACTGTGCTGGGAAAGCTTAGAAACTGGAGTGGAGAGCAATTCAAAAGGTTTTTTAAAAGCAGTGGGGGAAAAAGAGTAACTACGTGTTTTGTATAAAAAGTATAGGTTGATGATAATGTCAGTTATGTTTTTGAAAAAAGAAATTAAACCCATGGTCATTGATTATATTAAAATGAAACAAAGCAAGGTAATCGCAGGCTGAAACAGAACAGTGTAAGGATTCACAAATACAATCAAAGTTGTTTGTGTACACATGTTTTAATGAGAAATTATATATTCTTTATATTTAACTATTGTCTGTAGAATTATTTAGGTTTTGTCTTAGCAATAACACTATATATGTAATACAAGCTGAAATGTAGTTTTTTTTAAAACACATTGTTTAAGTCCATTTCCTGGACTGTGAGAGAGGCAGACAAGTTCTGGTGGGGACTGAAGCACACAGGGGGCAGCCAGCATGAAGCTCTGCTGCCTGTGGTGTGGAGCTCCTGAACCAACAGAGATTCTGGAACACAAAACCTTGGTTTCCCTTTCAAATGCTAAAGAAAGAAGATAATGACTCAAAGGCATGATTGCAGTGGAGAAGAAGAAAGAAGTTCGCCGTGTCTTCAGACATGCCCAGAGCGTCCTTGCCTGGGCCCACAACTCCTTGCACTGTAAGGAACATGCCTGTGGAAAGCTTCAAGGTGTTATTTATTTTCTTTTCTGCTTTCCTAAACAAAAACCCCAAACCAAAACCAAAACAGAGCTAGCACAGTTTGGATGCTGGTTTACATCCAATGAGACTCCCATCCCCTTGTCTTACTTGTGCAGTCACTTGTGCAAATGCTGAAATCTTCATTAACAGAAAGTCACCCGTGCAAGTATTTTCCAGCCATGAAATGCTTCATTCCCTACACGGATTTTTAGGATTACTGTTAGACTCGGTGCTTTCTCTGGGGGAGGAAGGAAGAGAGGAAGTGATCTGTTTATCCAGGTTTCTGTGAAATTGCTGTTAACCTGTGACACGATGCAAGGCTTGCTGGCTCTACCTGCTGGCTAGAGGGGAAACCACACTCCCCTCTCTAGGATGTCCTTAAAGCTTTACCAAACCATTTCATGAGACAGTGGATTACAGATAAGAGAAGAAATCAAAAAGCAGCTGCTGGCTGATCATTTTTGAGCTGTCAGGTATGCCAGCAGAGAAAGACTGATGGTCCAGAGCAGAGGGCATTGATAATATTTCTCTGCTTCCTCTCATGCTCTCAATAACTGAGAGATGAGAAACATCCACCTGGAAACCAGTCTCATTGCAGCAGTTTCATCTGTGTGAAGATCGAACCTCAGACCATCCTATGTCCCACTGCAGTGTAGAGAATTCACTTCAATCTCATTCTGGTCTAGGGCACTGCAAAGCCATGGGCTGCAAGGAAGGTTTTCATTACTGAATTTTAGCTCCGTGGTCTGAGATCCGATGGAAAAAATGAACAGTTACAAAAGCAAAAAGAGGCTTGTCTGTGGTTTAGCTGATCCCTTTTTATTTGATGTATCTGCATCAAATGAATGAAGTGAATGGCCTCTTCTCAGCTTTTTCTCCAAAAAACGACTGCCTCCAAACAGCAATTCTTACGCAACCAGTATTGCAATCTTGACATTGTAATCCTTTCCTGAACACATTTTCAAAGTCAACAGTAATGAATAGAGTGTTTTTTCCTTCCTAACTGCCATCCCAGCCTGGCTCTTGATGTCAGCTTGAGCTCTCCTGTTCATATCTTGTCACAGGCAATCCAAGGTATGCCTCTCCAGGCGCCTTAGGGAGCCTGCATGCCAAACTCGGAGATGAAAATCAGTGGGTTTCCTGTGGAAAAAAATGCTCAGAAATCTTATCAGCCCAATAATGTTCATTTCCAGACATGTCTAATCCTGAGGGACTTGCCACTGGATTTACATCTGGATTGTATAAGTTTCACTGAAACACCTGCATTAGGCTCCCTCTCCAGTCAGTGGAAAAGATCACCAGGGTTGACAGAGTCCTCCTGGAGGGACTTGGCTGGGCTATAGGCTACAGCAGGAGTGTAGGGTGATGAGTCTCTTCTCTTGGGCATCACAATAAAGAGCAGAAAGCAACAAGGATACATTGGAGCTGTAGCTAATAAGTTTGTTTGAGTTATCAGACTGTAAACCAGCTCCAGTCTTTCCAGAGCAAACCCTGCATAATCTGGTTTTATCCCTCAGAAAAGCAGCTGAACATCAGCACACAAAAGGCCTATGTCTCTGGAGAAAGAAGAAGTCGTTTTTAAGGCAGAACTACTCAGCAAGGGAAGAATCTTCCCCAACCTCAGCCCCATATTTGCTAAACTTTGCTCCCCCTGGGGACAAAACTCAGCAGTTAGACCACCCTAGGAGGCCTTTGAAAACCTCTGCTATTCAGGAGATGTACCTATGGGATTTGCCCATTGCAGATCACAAAGTTTTTCTTTTTGTCTCTCACTTAATCACTCAAACTATTGTCCCATGCACACTGACAGTGACTTGAAGAGCTGATGTCCTCCCTGAGAGATGTGGTCTTCTCCCATAAGCAAGAAACTCGGAGTGGGAGTGCTCAACTGAGCATTTATGGTCCCCTCTGGGTACAAACTGGATAGAGATATTCCAGCTGTGCTGTCCAGCTACAAACAATTTGGATCTCAAATTCCTTGCCCAAAATTTGCTGCCATCACTGAGCACAAAAAGCAAGTACATCAAAACCTTACAGATTGAGAATGATGTGTTCACTGTTCTGGTGGAGATAAACCATGACATTCCTAGGTAGGGTGAATTCTGAGCAATTTGCTACTGGGAGATGAAATCCTTCTGTGAGAATTCTAAAAGGTGCTCTGAAGCTTGGCTTTTCAGCTTTGTGGAAGAGCAACAGAGATGCCTAGGAATAGCTGTTGCCTCTTTAATACATGCCTGCCATACTGATTGCACACTATGTGGCCAGAAAATTGGCAAAACTTCCCTAAAAAACACCTTCTGAAAAGTCTGATTATATGCATTATTTGCCTTACCTTCCAAAAGCTGCTTTGGACAAAGTGATGTCAAAATGCCCTAAATAAATACTACACTTACAATAGTTCTATTAAGAAAAAGATCCCATTGTGCCTAGTACTGTCACAACACCAGCTAAGATTACCCTTAACCTTATGTTCTTAAGCTGAGAAAATAGGAAAATTCATTTTGTTCACTTTACAGGTGGAAAAGAATAAGTGATTTGCCCAAGGTCACACAGGAAATCTTTAAGAGGCAGAAACACAGCCCGGTTTTGCTGAGCCATATTTTGGTGCTGTAACCACAAGGCCATTCCTCCTCTCCCAGGACAGAAATTGGTTCTGGCTGCAACAGTTTCTCAATGAGGGGATTTATCCATCATTTGGTTCTCCGTCATGGGTGGGCGGAGCTGAATCAAACCTCACCATTAAACCCATGATGGTGTTCACAGGACTGACCATGTGGATGTCCCCAATGCAAAGAAGAAATTCATTATGCAAATGACCCTCAAAATCAGCCCATCATTTCAAGTCGATAATGGAAAACAACACTCCCTAAACTGTATATCCAAAGCATTTCCTCCAAGCAACAAAATTTAAGATACCTATATGCACATATACACTTTTTATTTAGTTGGTGGTGTAGTTCCCTGACAGATTGGCCCAGAATGCAGAGGGAAGGGGGAAGCCACTGGAATGTGGTCTAAATTAATAGTGAATTGTGACACAATCCAGAGAACTCATAATAATCAAGTTAGTATGTTTTACATTTTCTCTCAATGTGTTTTGCATTTTTGCTGCATTGGGAAGGAGGCTTTAGATATTGAAACAACATAATGTTAAACTTGAAAAATGACAATTCAAACACCGGCTGCTTTAAATAGTTTATACCTTGGTAGTCTAATGGTCTGTGCAATGTACTCATGGATTTGTCAGGGACCCCTCAAATAAATATAGATTATTAATGGTTAATGGATGAGTGCTATTATAGATTGAAAAAAACTTGTGACTGCTGTCTGGCTGGACATTCAGCAATGTTTTTTTCACACATGGGCAGTAACTAAACTGTGGTAAGGAAATGAATAAGCATTTGCTGCTATTTTTCCTGACCTTTACCTGGGACTTTTCCCAGGGCATGGAGAATCTGTCCCCATGGCCCCTGCAATCCTATTTAGTGATACCACAGAGACAATGTTTCTGCCTTTCCCAGCACCACATCCCCCTTCTTTTTGTTTTTTCTTCCCAGCTATGTTAAACATTACCCTACATTCATCCTACGACCTTGAGGAACAGCTGTCACAGGGGCTCAGGCAGCAGGCTTATTTAGTGGGTCTATTTTAGGAGTCAGGTAATATGACCTTTAATTCTGCAGTGAAAGGGTGAAATTTGTTTCTTTAACTTTGGTCTTTTAAACAACAGTTATCTCATTTAAGGTCATTGCACAACATCTCTTCCATTCATCTCGGTTATCTTGGACATGAGAGATGAATCACAACTGAAGAATGCCCATCACTCTGTTCCTGCAATGGGATTCTCCATATATGGCACAGTCCAGAAAACAAACTTTGACATGACTACGATTAGGTTAGAGGAATCCTGCCCCAGAATGAGAGAGAGTGTCACACCATAGGCATCATGGATAGCACAGCTGTGAAACTCAGCTCAGCAACAGGCAGTTCAGGCTGACTGAGGTGGGAAACAGCCCAATCCAGCATCTTTGGGCAAGAAAGGAAAAGCAGCTGTTGTGGCCCTAAAGGTAACAACCTACATGACTCTAGGTCTTGGTATTTGTCTTCTTTCATGTATTCAGTTTGGAAATTCTCTGTGGCAGCCTCCAGCTCACACTTTGTATAGTTACTTGGACCACAGAATCACCTTGATTTTAAAAAGGGTGTTTTTTGGTAGAAGAGTTCTCTCCTTTAATCCACATTCAAGCAGCCAAATGTGGCACAGAAGTCAGAACAACTTGCTTTCTACTCTGATTATGCATCTCAAGGTAAATAATGTCTAAATAGGTCACTTTGACTATTGATTGACCTTAACAAGCCTTGGGAAGCTGATACCTACTTTTACTCTCCTTTTGTACAGGTAACACAGTATTGTACCTCACAACAACAATGTCTTGAGAGCAACATGGCAAGTATATATGTTTTTATTTTATTTAGACAAAACCTCTAAAGGAGTTCTGTTTTTTGTGCCATTCTGTATTATGTTTTTTCCTTTCTAAGACAGAGAAATAATAAGTGATTCCCATTGGACTGATGATTAATTGTACATTTTAATGGTAATATCAAAAGGCAGTTTTTAGTATTCTTCCTTGTATGTGTGTTGCTGGCTAGACAATCAGTTTAGCCCTGTCTAATCACTGGCAATAGCTATATTAATTATTTCTCAATATTGATTTCTAAGTCAGAATTAAAGATCACATTGATCGTCTAAATGACAAATGACCTAAGTCAATAAATGGTTCTTGGAGAAAGGAAGAAAATTGAAATAAATTGTCACATAAAAAAGCCACAATATGTGCATGGCTTGGATTAAAAGAATTAAAAATCATCTCACATGTCTCATCTTTACTTAATTTTTAAAAGACTATTTACATCCTGTGGTGGTGGCTTTGATGCCTAAATGAGATTCTCAGAGTGAGAATGACACAGTTAAGTTGGTCCATTATGTGTAATAAACAGTCTTACTGTAAATTTGTTTTTTTGTACTAGAATTGTGTAGTTTGAGGCCCCCCATGCCCACACTGAGTGTTAGCCATGCCTACAGCCAGACTGAAACATCAGTGCCAAACAGCTTCAAGCTAAACAGAGCAGGCTGGGAGGGCAGGAAGACTTGCCCAACATCACACAGCAAGTCTCTGGAGGAGAATAGAGCAGTTGTCATCCGAGGATGGCCAAATATCCTAACCAACACCCTACCAAGTTCACACACTAATTACTATGCAACTCAAAGGGACTTGAGAAGAATATTTAAGACAATCCTATTCTTCAAAGTCCCTTGTCACTTTACCTCAATTACTTCAACACATTAGCAGGAATGAAATAAACCATGAAAAATACAAGGTGACACAAGTTCTGACCGTGATTCCTACCATCTTCCCTAGAGTGCCAAAAATAAATAAATAAACAAAACTGAGAAGTCACTGCCTAAGCATTTCCTAGTTAACCACTGGAGC
This sequence comes from Calyptomena viridis, assembly GCA_013390005.1. Lineage (NCBI taxonomy): Eukaryota > Metazoa > Chordata > Aves > Passeriformes > Eurylaimidae > Calyptomena > Calyptomena viridis. Next base: position 266,240 of record WEIV01027613.1, on the reverse strand, counting down.
ATTTGGAAGTCTCTGTTCCTAGGAAGATCCTGGAATCAACTTTCCCAATAAAGAAAGAAGGACATCTCATTTATGCACCTAACCCACGGACTTGGCTTTTCCTAGACCCACTGTGCCCCTGTTCTTCATAAGCCAGCTTTCTCAGCAATTGACCAGCATTTCTGCTTGCTGTAAAGGATACCTTTGGTCTGCCACAAATTGGCAAAAAGGGATATAATACAGGAATTGTCACAAACATGCAGTGTTTTGTAACTTGAACTGCTGCATCCCTTCCAGATGCAGCTTTGTTTATTTACGATGCACACCAAACAAACTCAATCTTCTCAAGTCCCTGTGAGCTGTTTTACAGTCTGGATTTACTTAATCCTTTTTAGTTTGATTTTGTAAGTAGTTCAGCACATACAAAAAACTCAGCTGTCCATAGCCTAGTGGCGGGTTATTAACAAGAACAAAAAGTAGGTTTTTGTGATGGGGAGAGAAATTAATAAAAACTCACAATACCACAAAAGTCATCTTCATTAGCTTTGCCACTCACATAAATACTTGATTATTATTGAATGCTCTCACAAATTCTTTTCTTACTCACATCTAGCCACCAAAAATTAATTTTTAGCATTTTTTTAACCTTCAATCTGCTCATACCAAATATTCACTGATCTTTGCACATGACTGGTTATTTATTTTGCTCAGTATCCCTTTCTGTGTCCTTATTCAATTCCTAATGCTTTCTGACTTCATAATGGTATAATATGACTCATAAGAAGCAAATAATGAAGAGCAATTAACAATTGAAGCCCTAGCAGCACAGTCATTACCTACAGTCTGGGCTTCATGGTCCATCAGTAAGTCTCCAGACACTCAGCAAAAAAGTAACATGATGCCACTTCTCAGAAAAAATACGTTTGCCACTTGTATTCACAAAACATTGTTCGCAAATCAAAATATTATGGTACAATATCTTGGAACCTTCTTTCCAGCACTAACAGTGCTAGTGAAATTGCTGGCTGATGGATCTGTTAGCAAAGGAAGGAGCTGCAGCTTTGTAAGTAGGTGTGTGCTAGTGGTGCTAGCCTAGGATATGTGCCCTTATAGGACTGATCCAAATTGGTTTATATGACAAATGGTTTCTCTGTTCTGATGTGAATCACTGAAGCTTGAGAGAAGATGCTATTGACTGATGTGAACTGAAATAAAATTTTTGTCTGCAGGAAGTGGAACATGTTACGGGGATTTTACATTCAGTGGTCTAAGATCTCATGGAGATCCAAGGTAGAAACATATCCAGTGGCAAATACATGTGGGACAGAAAAGCTGGCATGGGAAAGAGGACATGTAGAACAGGATAAAATTTGACTGTCAATGTGAACTGGCCATGAATAAGTTCAGGCTGAAACCTGGGAAGAAGGGAAATGCAATCTTGTAACACTCCACAACAAGAGGAGGGAGGATGAAGAAGTAAAAAGGAGACAAAAAAGATTTGTTGCAAGTTTCAAGATGGAACTTAACAAAGTTTTGTTTTGGATTTAGGTCCAGGATATCCTTCGAGACCTACGTCATCTCTCAAAGGAGTCCTCCACCGGCATGAACAAGAGTTCAATAATGTGAAACTAACCTTTAACTAGAGAAATTTGGGGGACATAGAAAACCAATCCCAGTTTGCAGTGTTGTGCTTCTGGTATCTGTCATTGTTACATTAAAATCACAGTCTACTTTCTGTGAGAGAATACGTATGGAAGTTATCCTGACACAAAAACAGTCCCAGCAGCAGATCTCCACAGTGGCAATTTACTCCTGTGTGTGTAAAATGTGGCTGGAAAACTGTACATACACTTTGTTACTTGTCACGGCAGTTTATTTCTTTGCTTTCTTCTTTAAATCAATCATTTGACTCCCCTCAAAAATCAGCCTTTAAATGCAGAAGGCATTATGCAGTCAGGCTATTACTGTATCCACCCAGACCTCCACACTGATTGTGCAGATTATATAAACCTTTTGGTTACATTAGCACCTGAATATGATTTATGAGGGCAGACGGAAGATGCTGATTGACCCGCTTTCATGAAAGCAGCCTGTTTGCTGTGAAACAACTTCCAGCATAAATCATTTTAGACATGCTTTTACACTAGGACTAAATAAACACTCACTTACCCCTGGTACCTGCTAATATGTTAACAAGTAATGTCCTCAAACAGCCTCATTATTTGATTACATCCGAGATTGGAGACTTTGTGCTGTTGCTTTCTCTGCCTGCCGGGATCTCCTGAGCCCAGACACATTAGCTCACTTGAACAGAGGGAGAAAGTGGGAGTTTTATCAGCCTCCATTATCAGCCCAGCATAACAAAATAGACCATAAGGGCATTTATGATCTCATGGCTGAGGCATTATAACACAAATGTCTTAATCCCCGAAGTTCTTAACAGTCTTTGGGTCAATGGCATGGTGCAAGGTAAATTAAGAAAGACAGATATGGTGGAACCAAGGGAAGCTGGAGGGGTGCCTGCATCCCATTCCTGCCTGCACTTGTGACCAGTGTGCTCCTGGCCTGTGGAAGATGTGCCCTGCTGCTGCACTCAGTGCTACACACCCCTCTTCAGACACAGTTACTGAAGTGGACCATGGCTGTGGGTGAACCTGTGACCCTCAAGGCAGAGGAAAGTAAACAAGGAGGAGAAGCAAAGACATGCACACACAAGACAGTTTTTACCTCTGGTGCAGATTTCAGATATTGGCTTTGCTGGTGAAGTAATACTAATCACCAGCTCAGGGTGAACTTATCTAAACCACTGCATCTCTGCAGGTAACCATCCTGTGTGCATGCAAATATAGTCAGGCAATGAAGGTGGGTCTGCACAAACCACAGCTATCCTAAGTTATATCACTTTTCTCCTTTCACGGCTCAAAAGTGTCAACATCAACAGCTGAACTCATTTATTCTGTATAGTGTCATTATTTTGATTTTACTCTGACGTGTTAACAGGACTCGCAAGCCAATTTGGAGCAGACTTTTTGGTAGCATGAAATTCTTTTCAGCATCACTGTTTCTAGGTGTTTTTCTGGACACTGAAGGATGTTGTAGAAAGTGCAGGAACTCAACTTATATAGAACAGAAGGAGAAGAAAAAAGATCTCTGAAATAAGAGAGGGGAAACAGCATTCTGAAAGTTACATAACCTTTATGTCTAAAATATATTGATGACCACCTGTTGGTAGCATCAGCCACCAGAAGTACCTTCAGTGATTTCAACAATAAATAAGGTTCCCCTCAAGATACTTTGTCAGCTCACTGCCAGAGCAGCTGGGAGCTTAACCAGAGTTATTCACTGCCCTTTCAGGGAAATCAGTGCACTTTGTGTAGTCCATTAAACTGCACTTTTGCTATCTTGGGCAAGTGAGAGTGTGCACATTTGGGAGCCCTCAGTGGAGGGGAGAGGATGACTGAGTGGGTGACTCCATCTCATTCAGGAGTTCAAGTGAGGGGCCACACTTCACCTGGAAGCTGAAGTTAACTCCATGTAGAAACATCCCATCTCCAGGCTCTGAGAACACCCTAGCACCATGGAACTGTCCTTTTCAAAAGAAAGGGCAGAATCAATCTTTATGTTACTATCTGGGCAGATACCCAGGAAGGTTAACTCAAGCTGATAGACACACAAGGGTGCAGGCTGTTACAAGAAGAAAATCAGGTCTTTAACGCCAGGAAATTATCCTCATTTTCAACAGAGTTTTCTGAGCTCAGAAATTTAAGAAATCCTTTATCAATAAAGTTATCAATAACCAAAAGCTTGAAACTTTTAAACTTTTGTTGCCTCAACTCTGATGGAGCTCTGCCGTATTTTACAGCAACATGCAGTTATGCTTTGTGAAACCTACAGTAAATGCAACAGACTTCAGACCCCAACTCAGGAAAGCTTCCCACTGCAGGAAAAAGTCAGAAGTACATATGAGTCCCATTGTAGTGAAAGGGACAAAAACATATAACAGAAGTTAAAGGCAGGTTTGGATGTTTTTCTGAATCAGGCTCTAAATGCAAGCTTCACAAACACATTGAACTCCAGATACTCCTTTACCCAGTACTACATTTTCCCCCCATCTTTGCTAACAAAGTTTAGCAAAACTGATAAAGGTGAACACTGAACAGAGACTATTTTTATTTTATTAGATTTACTTTGCACCTCACATTTATTGTGGCTGTCCTAGCAGTGATGCTGTCCTAGCCATGATGTAATCTGCAATTAACTAGTCTCCTTTTGTCAGCCTACATCATCAAAGCCTCTTTTTATAGAGTGTTAAGTCTAATATTTACAGTGTTAAATACTTGGACAATATTTAAATTGGTTTCATCACATACTATATTTAGTTAGAGTGATATTGTCTGGTTAACAGCAATGAAAACAATTCTGTTCTTTTGGGTTTTATATTTTGAGTGGGTATTAGGTAACTGGAAAATATGGTCATTATATTTGTCTAACATTTCTACAAGTTGTAACATGGCATTTCTATTTGGGCTTTAACTCATGAATTATCCGTAGGCAAAACTTTTGAGAAGTTTCCAGATTCAACATCCAAACAAGCTCAGAGTTCAGTGGCATGTCTGAAAGGAAGGCAGTTTAATATTTATACACATATGCAGAAAAGTATGAAGAGATTTTTCAGGACCTTTTCTTTCCACCAGTGCTGCTGTTACACAAATGCTCCAAAGGCGTTTTTAACGTCAAACAAAAATCACAATTAATGTGTGATCTAACCTCAGTCTGACAGAAACAGACATCATTACATTTCTGGATATTGTTTGCCATATGTTTGCTCTTGTCCACCAGAAATTTCTGCTCCAGAATTGTGTATAGTTCTATGCATGAGTTCATGTATGAGTTCTGTCCATGAATATGGCATGGAGAAGGATTTTATCCTGATTCTTAGAAAAGACTCTGCTCACAAAACCATGACTCTGACTCAGCTTTGTTGAGCTAGGTCTCTATGTAGAGGATCTCATTAACAAGAAAGAGCTGTAATCCCTTCAGACAGCCCTTTGAACTTCCCAGGAGCTCTTTGACAAGCCTGACATGTTCTGAAACACTGGAAACTTTTAATTGTCCATTCTATTTTGTTTTAGCAGACAAAAGTAAGAGATTCTGCAGAAACCTACAATCAGGCTACAGAAAAGCAATTTTATTAGTTATCATATGAAATGTTTCTTCTTTTGGTGAATTATAGGCTTCTGAGATTTGAAATCTGCCTGTTATTTAAAAATTACTTGGATGTCTTAAGCTTTCAGATCCTCTAACCGAAACAAAAACTTATTCATCCAATAAATAAATTAGTAAAGCCATCAATAACCAAATACAATATGTTTGAATTCACCATCCTGGGTAGATCCCTTGTGTGAGGCTGGAGTCCCTTTGGCTCCCTCCAGTCCTCTCACTAGCTAAGTGTTCCCAAAGGAAGCAAGTCTAACAGGCAATCTTTTCTTTGGCTTGAGTGCTGATGCCGAATTGTCCAGGGTTTAATAGAGCCCCTGCACAGCCAATTCCAATGTGTGGAAAGCCTCAACAGTATTTATCTGTTTTCTTTTGTTTGTGCTTATGAACCATCCACCCCTACAGAAGTGGACACCTCTGTAAGACATTTCGTTTTCTACGAAGGAAATAATGTGCTGAACACCTCTTCCACAAACACTGATACTCTTAGAAAAGGTTTGAGGGGCCCAAGTTGAAATTTTTCCTTGTCCTTCACTCTGTCATTGCTTTTGCAGGTTGGACCTCAGTGTTCAGTGCCTGGCAAACTCACTCTTCAACTGAGGTCTGGAAATCCCTGCTGAAATCACACAATGCTATAGATGTGAAAAGGATAAAGGCCTGGGAACCAGTGTCTTTGTACCTTGTTTCCTATCTTGTGTATGATGCCATACCATTTTTGTGTACATTACTTTTTATAAATTATATAAAACGTAGCATTTTGCAGCTTTCACTAAATGAGACAGTGTTTAGTGTTTTCTCTCCTTCTTTCCCCAACAATCTTCAGGACAGTTTGTGAAACTTTCAAAATATTGTTGTTTGTACAAAACCAGGGTTTATTTCAGGCTTTCCTAAAGCATTGGGCTGGTTTGGTAAAATGAAAGGGAAAGAGTTAGTCATATTCCTTAATGAAACTGTGTTTTAATTTAAAGATGTCACCAATTTTATGGCAGTCTTTATTTACTTTCACTTAGCCCCTGAAAAACAAGTATGGCTTCCAGATTTGCTACAAAGCAAGTAAAAAAGCAGCAAATGTAAACCAAACTGTGATTAAGAGCCTGATTCTGCTGATTAAAATCACTGGCCAAACACTCTCTGACTCCAGAGATCAGATCTGAACCTTTACTGAGCTGGATCTGCTCCAAAACCCACTAAAGTCAATAGCAGTTTTTCTTTTGAGCCCAGTCACTGGGTGTTTGTCTGCCTTTTTCTCTCTTAAATTATAAATCACCAAGAGGAGTTTAATCTTGCAGTTTTCAGTGCCAGTGTGACATTTATTTTAACTTTGGCTGTTGACAAAGCACCCCGCATCCTGCATTTCCCTTCTGGCAATCACATGTCTATTCTAACTCACATGTAATGTTCTGTCAGGGATTTTGTTTTGTGTGTTCTCTGCTTATTGCCATCCACTTCTCCAACCCTCCCTTTTCATCTGTCTGTCACATCTGGCAGCAAGAAAAATGGATCTATTTTGCAATACCAATTTCAGTGCCACTTGCCAGTCCAAATAAGAGTTGTGTATCTAACACACCATACAGGGGCTCAGTTTCTGGATTTTGTCACAAGAGCTGTATTTTCTCAGCAGCTTATTAACAGCGTGTGTTTGGGGTGAAAATTAAGCAAATGGAAAAAGGATGTCACAGCAAGAAGCTGTGTTGCAACACTTAGGTTATTATATTGCATTAAGTTAAACAAAGACTGTTTAGCCATGTTATGACTATGATTCTCATTCATTCCAGCCCCTTAAGAAAATGTATTTGAAAAGAGGCAACTTTGCTCAGTCAATTTCCCCTTGGTCAAAATGCTCCCAGGTGCCACTCTTGTGAATTTGACAGGAAAAGAAAATGTTAACAGGGAATAGAGCTTGGGAAGTGGGGCAGGAGGGGAGATTGCCATAACTCTGTTGATGCCAAAAGTAAGAAGAATGATGGGAACTGCTACAGATCGGAAACTTTCTTTCGATCATTTATCAAGCCCGTATTATTTTCTCATCTTTCACTGTCTTTGGAGCGCATGTGTCAGGTGAACAAAAAAAGTTACAAGAAATCTTGAATTGCACTCTGCTTTCCCAGAAAAATGTGCTGACCATCCAGCATATGCCTGAGGTCAACCATGAAGCTTTTAAACAGTCTCTGGATCCATAAATAGTCCTTGGATAAGGCTGCCAGTCAGCTGAGAAGGCTCTGAATTTCTCATTCGAGGAAGGGGTGACATACGATTGCTCAGCACTGTCCCTTTGAATGACTTTTTCCCACATCTGGCCAATGACTTTGTTGCCTAAAAGGGAGCTGAGCAACTCTGGAAATTGAACTCTAAGTAGAAAACATTCCCACTTCTGCTGCATCACTCGTGTTGATGGGGAAATAAAGCACTGTGATGCTTTTACCATATGTGGATTTGAGAATAAGTTCTAAATCCCCCATGCCTGAGCCATAGCTTACTGAACAACTCCCATTAAATACTATTCCTGATAAGGGTAGAAATGATGCAGGTGACTTTGGTAAGTTGAACTTCTTGAGTGACCTAATTTAAACACAGCAATTCTACTTTGCCAAGGCCCAGCCACTTGGTGGGCTTTAGCCCCAAAGCTGTCAGTTCTCAGATGAAAGGGAAAACTGCATCTGCCAGGTCTCACTGAGCCCCACAGTCCTCTCATATGTTGCAACAATGGGTGCTGCATGCTTTCTCCCTGTAGGATTTCCCACTTTAAGGTCTTGCTTCCAAGTCTTTGCATACAAATCACTGACTGCAACTCTTTTTTACTTACTGGGCATGAAGCTGATAAAACACTATTTCTACTTTCCTGACAGAAAATGCTGCCTTCAGTCACACCATCCTCTGTGAACCTTTGGTTCCATGCTGCCCTTCATCCCCTACCCAGATTGTGCTCATCTTCTTCTGTTCCTATTCAGTCTCAGAAACTCCCTTTGTCCATAATGCAGACAGCACCATGTGACCTGTTAGCAACCAGGCAGGTGAGGAGCTGTTTCTTGGTACCTAAAACACACCCTCCTTGTGGTCTACTGATAATTGCACATCTGATCACAACAGCCACATTATTTCAGACTCCATCCATCCATTTCTCATGTGTGAGCTGGATCCGGGGTTGGTCTTGAGCTGCATCCAACAGAGAATGCTCACCCCACTTCAGGGAATGAAAAAATGGGCAACACTAAACAATACGTGTTGTTAAGCTGTGAAACTGCTTGCCACAGGAAATCATGCATACAAAGAGATTCAGAATTAGCTAGGTAAATTCCTGGAAGCAAAATTCACCAGGGGCTATTAAATGCAAAGACACCATGTCTGGCTCCGGAAATCCCAGCACCACAAATGACTGGCCCTGAGCCACGATCTGCATGCCCTGTTCTGATATTGTGCCTTAAGTACCTACTGTGGCTGACTGCCATAGACAGGGTATTGGGATGGATGGACCTCTAGTCCCAACCAGCTCAGCCGTTCCCGTGTTTCTGCACAAATAGATGAACTGGAACTGAGTATCACATGAGGCACTAAAGCTTCTGCATTCACCCAGCAGCATTTCTATCACCAGCACTCTCCAAGCAGCTTCTGTCACGACATCTGGACATCACGTAGCACCTGAATCACATTAAGCTTTTTCAGCAAGTAATAAACCCCTGGACAAGGTACAGCAGGCGAGCCCTGGTCTCTAAGTACCCATCACGGACATTGCTTTCTTCAGCAATTGCTGAAGCCTGGTTTAGATTAAACTACTTCAGACCAGTAACAGCAGAAGGGCAAGGATGGAAAAGGAAATCTCCCTTGTTTTGTTTGGGCTTTTATTTTCCTGCTGATTGGTTGTTTTGGGCTTGTTTGTTTTTTGACAAATTATTTAAAGGACAAATATAAGGCTAGACAGCTGAATGCATGAAGGTCAGCCAATTTCTCAGGCTACTGTCTTTTCCCAGCTGTTACAGATGAGAAATAAGATCAGGCATGGCTGGATCTCCCCATTTGCTTTCCAGAATGTAAAGTAGACTTCTTTGATATAAAGCAAAGTGTTAGGGAGGTTAGAGGATGCTGGGGTGGTGATGCCACACAGGATACCAGCAAGACTCCTAGTCTTGTGGGGAAACTGCTCTTCTCAGAGCCATTTCCAGTGTCCTATATCCAGGTCTACTGTCCATCAGAGTCCTGAAACAGCTGTGCTGTTCAGTTCAGGATATGGGAATGATATAAACACGGAACCTTCTTTCAGCATCTGACTTCTGAAACTCCATGTGTTATAAGGAGGTCTGGGCCACAGAAATGGAAAACTCCTTGTGAGACTTGGGTTGTGTCAGACTGTCCCCTGCAGTCCTCTGTCTGGAGCTACCATGCACAGGTTGCCCAGTTCTACCAGTGCGTGACAAGGCATATGAGAACAAATGCACCAGATCACCATGAGGAGGGGATGGTAAAGCACAGAAATGTTTTTGTACATCAGATATGGAGGACAGGGTTGGTCTCAGAGGAAGTTGACACCTTCAGTTCAGTTGAGTTTCTCAGAGATTCCCCATGGAATCCTGTTTTCTTTAAGTGCAGTGGCTTAGTCTCCAAAGGGTCTCATCAAGTAACTTGATATATGAAGGAAAGAAGAGAGGAAGGCAAGTAAGAAGGGAAGGGAAGGGAGGGAGGGAGGAAGGAAGG